>ML295264.1:47877-87763 GCA_005239495.1 Nicotiana undulata
CATCTTCAATATCACTCTGCCCATCAGGCATCCTCACAGTCACTCTGCCCATCAGGCATCCTCACAGTCACTCTTCATAAGCCCCGCGGGCATCACTCATTCGGTACCGGCGCTCACTGGGGGTGTGTTACAGACTCCAGAGGGTCTCCTACAGCCCAAACGCAATAATAAGCCACGACATGGCATAAATCACACACAATATAGGCCCGCATCCTCACTCATATCATATCATCCTCACAATGTAGGCCAGCAGCCTCACTCATATCATAACATTCTCACAATATAGGCCAGTAGCCTCACTCAGTCATACACTCTCAATTTTCCCTTCAGGCCATAAATATACCGGGTTCTCGACCCAAAAATAGTGTTTCATTTTTCAATAAATAGTATTAAAATACTCTGAGTGTCAAAACAACTTCACAGAAAAGACTGAGTGAAAAATCATAACATATCAGTGAGGAAAATAGTAAAAACATCCTCCAAGGGGTAAACAAATCGGCACTAGGCCCCAAACTGGGCTTACAGCCCAAAACAAATCATAATGTAAAAATACTATTTAAGCAAAGGCTTAAAAATCGGTTTCGCCACTCAATAGTCGCCCAAATTAGGAACCATGTTCCAAATTTTCCACCTTTTTATTCCAAAACCCGTGAAAGGGTGCATAGTCTGGGGTTTCATACCCTCAGGACAGGATTTAAAGACATTACTTACCTCAAAACTAGCCCGAAAATACTCCGCAATGCGCTTGCCTCTCGAATCAACCTCTGAAGGCTCCAAATCTACCAAGTTCAGATTTTTATCATCAACATATACTTTAGGAACGAATTCCAATTGAAAAATATCGAATTTAACACAAAAATCCGAATTCGGTCAAAACCCGACCCCCGGGCCCGCGACCCAAAACTCAGAATTTTTTACATAAAAGTGTTCTTCATCTTCCCACGAGTCCGTACATATAAGGAACACCAAAATCGGAGTTCATTTGACCCCTGAAATCGACCCTTGAAGGTCTCATAATCTCATGCCCCAAAATCCTCTTTTTTCTACTGTTTTCATGAATTAAAGGTTGGGATTAGGGTCTACAATCACCCATAAACGAGTTTTAATGATCAAAATACTTACCTCTGTGATACCCAATGATTTTCTCCTCCAAAATTCGTCCAAGAAGCTCCTTGTCCGTACACTAATGGTGAAATAAGGGTTTAGATCGCGGATGAAATATTTAAATACTGCCCAGTGATTTCTTCACCGCGATCGCAGCTCTTCCCCTGCGATCGCATAGTGTTATGGTCTTGACTTCTGCGATCGCAGCTTTAAGCACGTGATCGCACTTCACCCTTACACAACCTCCCGCGATCGCAACCGTGCCCACGCAATCGCGATGCACCATCAGCCACTCCCTCATGCGCCCAATTTACTCTACGCGATCGCGAACTCCATTACGCGATCGCACTTCACACCCCGCTCAACTCACGCGATCACGACCCCCTCCATGCGATCGCGAAGAACAAACATTTTCCATTCCTCAGCTAACCCTACGCGATCGCGGTCAAGTCCACGCGATCGCACTGCTTAAGCCACTCACCCTACGCGATCGCGAACCATCCCTCGCGATCGCAATGAACAAATTCCAGCTGCATAAACACCAGAATACCAGTAGTGTTTTCAAGTCCAAAAATGCCCGTTAACCACCCGAAATAAATTCCGAGCCCCTCGGGACCCCAACCAAACTTACCAACATATCCCATAACATCATTCAAACTTATGTGCACTCTAAAAATATCAAAACTAACATCAAAACACCAAATTCTCATCCAATTCAAGCCTATGATTTCCAAAAACTCCCGAAACATGCATTTGATCAGAAACCCAACCAAACCATCTCCGAATGACCTGAAATTTTGCGGTCAAGTCCAAAATGACCAAACGAAGCTACAGCAACTCTCAGAATCCCATTCCGACCCTCGAATCAAAATCTCGCCTATCAACCGGAATTCGCAAAAATACTAACTTCGCCAATTCAAGCCTAATTCTACACCGGGCATCCTAAAAATATTCTGAACACACTCCTAAGTCCCAAATCACCTAACGAAGCTATCCGAACCATAAAATACGCGTTTCGAGGTCATTTACCAATAAGTCAACTCTTAGCTGACTTTCTCCCATTTTAAGGCTATTTTTAAGGACTAAGTGCCTGAGTTCTAATTTAACCATTCCGATTTCAAGCCTATCAACTCTAACACCCTAAGAATAGAATAACCAATCCATAATGAGTCAATAACAACAGTTATAATGCAGGTTTTACATAACGACGGACCGGGTCGTTACAATAAATATCGGGCATTTTAGCTCGGGCCGTATTTTATCCCAAAATATCAAACTTCGACGAAATTCATTTTCTTCTATTTGCTTACCCTCTCACCTTCACGAATTTACTTATCACTTGTTTGAAATAGCGTAATGCTTATAATCTCAATATATATATATATATATATATATATATATATATATATATTGAGATTATAAGCATTACGCTATTTCAAACAAGTGATAAGTAAATTCGTGAAGGTGAGAGGGTAAGCAAATAGAAGAAAATGAATTTCGTCGAAGTTTGATATTTTGGGATAAAATACGGCCCGAGCTAAAATGCCCGATATTTATTGTAACGACCCGGTCCGTCGTTATGTAAAACCTGCATTATAACTGTTGTTATTGACTCATTATGGATTGGTTATTCTATTCTTAGGGTGTTAGAGTTNTACCGATCAAGTTGAACTCGTGCAACACCTAATGAGGAGGTCTACCCGTCTGTCTGTTTGAACCTGCACGCATGAAATGCAGCGCCCCAAGAAAAGGGACGTCAGTACAAAATAATGTACTGAGTATGTAAGGTAATATACTGAAAGCTGAAACTGAACTGATAATATAATAACTGAAAGTAACTGGGAGTCAAAGATATTCTAAAGATATGCTCACCTGTTGATATTGACTCAACTCTCTCAATATAGTAAGTAAAATAGTTGTCTGGCTTTATAAGGCTCGATATATATATAACTGCTCTGTCGTAGTAGGCTCACTCATAGGCGCTCGGTCATACTAGGCTTTGTATCTTGGCCAACTCGGCTTGCTCATAGGCGCTTGGCCATAGTAGGCTCGGTATATAACTTACCATCTGATCAGAGGTTGACCAATAGGGGCCGGCCCATCGATTATAGCTCGATGATAGGTAAAATAATGTAATACTGCGTATATAGATTCTTTGCTCTCTTGACTGGAAGAACACAATATTCAATTGAACATAAAGTCCCAATAAGGAGAATACTAAAACTTATGAGACTAGGATAATGTATATAAATTCAGGAGTATGAACTTCTCTCTATGTCTCGCTATCAAACATATGTAGTTACTGGATCATGCCAAAATGAAGGAAAGGTTTAGCCTTAACATACCTGGAGTAGGGAAATCTCCGTATGATATTTTTGGAAAAGGTTGCACCGTACTCCCTTAGAATCGCAAAATCTCACGTTGCTAAGATGATAAGAATTGGAATTTTTGTATGAATTGGTTGAAGATGTTATGAATTCTCATTTGAAAATGTTATGTATCCTTGAATTCTTATGTGAATATATGTTGCCTACTTTGATGTAAGATTTTTCTTTTGAATTAGAGAGGTGTTAGGCTTTAAGTTGTATGACTAAGCCACATTTTACAAAATTATGCCACCTTTTTACTCCTAATATAATAGTCATCATTTGGACAAACCCTTTCTGCCACGTTACATTCCATGGTCATTATCTAAAGACCTTAATTAACCATTACCACTTCTTAATCAACTTATTAATTCCTCACTAATCAAATATTTAACTAATTACTTACATAAGTAAGAATTATCTCAAATTACTTAAAATACTACTCATTTTTAATACAGTTTATACATCATACTATCAAGGTCATGTGGTACCTTGTACGACACTAGTCCATAAATATCTGTTATTTAGCTCGGACCGTATTTTATCCCAAAATGTCAAACTTCGACGAAATTCATTTTCTTCGATTTGCTTACCCTCTCACCTTCACGAATTTACTTAGCACTTGTTTGAAATAGCGTAATGCTTATAATCTCAAAATAATTTCATTCCCGAACTTACATCGATTAGCTTACGACGAAACTTTAACGTACGAAAATGCGAAATGTAACATATCATTTTCGAGCTTATATCAATTTACTTATAGTGTACTTCCACGTACGAAGACATGGAGTGTAACATAAAGAACATGTGCAGGTAACCTTAACCTTGTAGCCATTAAGCAGAGAAACTAGATAGGGGACAGGAAGAGGTGTGATGTTAAAGAGAAGAGTTTTGTTAGATATCATATGGTTAGTTGCCCCAGAATTCACTATCCAAATCCTTCCAGTTACACTAGTTAACATGCGCACAGTAAAACTACCATTCAAACACACAGGCGAAGAAGAATTACTACCGGCAAAATTGGCAGAGCCTATGAGAATGGTTGAGAACTAGATTCTCCCAGTGTGGACTGTTGGAGCAAGTTCATCAACTTAGAATATCGCTCCTTGGTCAATCCAGGAACCAAAGAGTCTTGCTCAAGTGAAGAATATGATGAAGGAGGTTCAAATATCCCAGGAGATTGCGTCTCAACATTTGCAGCAGTACCAAATCTTTTAGGCTGCCCCTTTGTAAATTTGAAATTTGGAGGAAATTCATGTAATTTGTAACATTATTCAATTGTGTGACTAGGTTTTTTGCAATACTTTCAAGACAAAGATACCTTGGTTCGATCAAAGTTCACCTTCTGGCCATTTTGATCAAAATTGACTCTTTGCGTATATTGCTTTTGAGGTGCAAATTAAGGAGAAGGCTTGTTGAAGTTTGCATTAAAAGAAGCTGATTCTGAGTTGAATTGAGTGTTGAGGATAACATGTCTATGTTTTTCATCATGCAACAGGATGTTCTAGACAATATCAAGGGATAGAACTGGTTGCATCATCAAAATGTTGCTTCTAACCCCATATAAACCTCATTAAGACCCATGAGAAATTGATCGATCTTGTCCTCCTCCTTATCCTTTTGGAGACCCACCTTAGCAGCACAAACACAAGAATTTACATGAATACTACACATAATCCCTAACTCGTCCCATAATTTTTTAAGTTTGTTGAAATATGAAGCAATATCGAGAGCCACCTGGTAAGTAGAAGCAAATTCTCTCTTTATTTCAAAAACTTTGGTTCTATTAACACTCGCACATCTATTATTCAATTGTAACCAGATACTTTCAGCAATCTCGGAGTACTGCACACTCTCAGCTATATCCGGTGCTAACGTTCTAGTTAACCATGATATAACTATGTTATTACACCTATCCCACTGCCTATATTGAGGAGAATTCTTGACAGGTTTAGCAAAAGACTCATCAATAAACCCTATCCTATTTCCTGTAGATAACGACACGATCATACTACGTCTCCATTATCCAAATTAAGTCCTAGAGAATGACACAAGAAGAAGGGAAATGTCGGGGACATCAAAAGGAAGAAGAAACAACGGGTTAGAAGGCTTAGGAGTGTACGTAGAAGTCGAAGATGTTTCAGGAAAAGAATTAACCAAGGTAGCAAGTGAATTGGTCAAAAAACGAAAGAGTCTACACCGTCAATAGTACAACAACATACACAACTACGCATGCAACAAGTTAGAAAGCGAATGAATATACCAGACTTCTTCGTAACCAGAAGAAGCAAAGGCCTTGATAAGAAAATGCAATAGAAATCGACTTTAGGCCCGATGAAATTGAGACGAGAAACTGAGTGAACACCAAAGCTTTATCCTCGAAAACAAAACTCGAGCAGCAGAGGAGAAAAAACCCATACAAAACTTCTAAAATTGCGACGTAAATCAAAGAAATAATGAATTTCTAGCGAAATCAGAAACCTCCGGCGAAGACGAAAAACTCAACGAAATCAAACGAGGGTAACATCGTTAGATAGAGAATGACGATAATCATCGGACTCCCTACTCTGATACCATGTTAGCATACGAAATTGAAAGAGAAATTGGCAAATTATATCTAGGGCTTGAAGGAATGGGGAAAGCTAGGGAGAAGATATTTTTTATTTTGTAAACGAACAGTAATGCCAAAGTCTCTAGAATATTCAGTCTCTATCCCTATATATACATTAGGCCTCTTTTCCCAAATCAGATAACTAAGCTACTCATAAATAAACTGGGCTAGGCCTAAATACAAAAGACTAACACCAGCAACCTAGCAACCCATATTCCTTCATGTAATCCCAACAATTTATGGCTTGAACAAAATTCAAGCTGGGAAGTGTTGAATTTGCCGGCACAGTAAAAAGATCCAAAGATGAATCTAACATGGAAGACGATTACTATAGCCTAAACGACAAGATATAGACTTTACATAGGGTTTTCATAAAGGATTGTAGGATAGCCTTCAATTTTCTTTTAAATTTTTTAAAACTAGTCCTAGCAAAACTTTTAGAAAACTAAATAGGAAGATTTTTTTATTTGCATTAAAGCTTCGAATAAGTTTTGGAAAATATTTATTTGAGTAATATTATTTTTGAGAACTTCTTTTTTAAATGAAAATTATGAATAGTATGATTTTCGATGTCTTGTTTTCATAGAAAGAGACTTCGATTTTATTCTTTGGGGAAGTTTCTTAGAAATCTTTCCAAACCAAATTTCCTCAATAGAAACTTTTCCGATAAAAGTAAAAATACAAACTTTTTATATTGAATATGAGGGAAAATACTATTGGATCGGGTTCACCACAAGGGTGTTAGATGCTACATAACTCCATTAATAAGTCGTCATCCTAAACCCTACTTTATAACTTATAAATACATAAAAGAGATTTTTCTAACAGAGAGTCCGAAAGAATTCATAACGACAAGTAATTCGAATCGGATCGGATTGTTGCACATAATCCGCTTTTGCTAAGAAGGAAATCCGTAAGTCTCCTAACTAGTTTATACTTACAGATAGGGGTATACATGGACCAGGTTGGTTCGGTTTTTATCAAAACCAAATCAAATCAATTATATCGGTTTGGATTGGTTCGGTTTTATCGGGGTTTTCGGTTTTTTTTGTTATATAAATATAGTTCCAATCTTACTTTGTTAAAGTTATAGATAAAATTTTGATAAGTGAATATATGTTTAGTAAATATTGAAAAAGTTGACAAACATATGATGTATTAAAATATTCTAATGGGAGAATTTTTTAGTAATACATGATAGTTATTTTCTTAGTCGTCTAACAATAATTTTCGTTAATGTACGCTTTCTAGGTTAACACATGAGATGATCTAAAATATTTTAATATTTTTTAAAGAAAATTCAATATAAAATCTTATATATATATATATTTATATGACGGTTTGGTTAGGGTTTTTTTACTCAACACCAAACCAAATCAAACCAAACCTAGTCGAGTTTTTTAATCAGTTTGATTTGTTTTTTCGATTTGATGCGGTTTTCCGGTTCGGTTTGTACGCCCCTGCTTACCGATATGTTTCCTAAATTTTCTTCGTACGTGACAAAATTGTCAACAACGAATAACGAACGTACGGTCGATTGGAGTCGAAAAAGCAGTTTGAAATTTGAGACGTGGAACCTTGGCACATAAATGGTACGGTATGCAAATTGACGAAACAAATGGCACAAATAACACTACTATTGAGTGGTCCACAAAACCCACAACAAAACAGAAAATGAAATTATGGTCCCAAAACATTCCCATTTCCCACCAATGTGGTCCTAACCTCCCATGCATCAAGAACCAAGAGATTCAGCTATTTTTGGTGTTATTTTGTCATGTGATATTATTATTTCCGCGTCTCACTTTAAGTGAAGAGACAATTCAAGCTATGTAGTAACCTTTCGTAGTACGAAAATATTTCTGATAACTAAATAAATAAAATAATATCCGAATGCGGATATAAAAACGCTTAATTATAGGTCTAAGAATTCAGACGAAAAATAGGTTAAGGCACAAAATTATGTAGACGTTTGGACATGAATTGATTGATATTTAAAAGAAAGTAATATTGAAATTAAATAGAAAGAAGGTATTTAGGAATTATAATTGTTTTTTAACATGAAAACAAATTTGCACAAAATGTGTTTGAATTCTATGATTGTTAAGCCTTTTGCTCATTAGAAGTCGTAGGAGGGATTACGTGGTCTCATCACCAACAAGTAAACCAAAGTAAAGTTGATGACTACTACTAAAGAAAATGAAACAACCACTCCCTCCCCCTAAATGTGTAAAATGTTGAAATAATAAATTCTTGTTCTTGTCGAAAATAAATCGGCTGCCAGAATTATTTTTAAAATGTAAAATGTGTTAAATGTTTTTTTTTTTAAATATTCGAAAACTACATGAAAAGTATAAAAAGACGCAATAATTAATAATTTAAAATATGTAAAAGACATGAAAAAATTACAATCAAAGAATAATTCGAATTTGTGCCTTATATATAAGGCCCATTAAAAGGATAACATTTCTTATCAAGATTTTTTTATGCAAGGATAGGTGGATTATGTCCATCCCCGTACAATCCATAGTGGTGGAAGATAAATGAGCCGATGCTATATTGATATGAATATTTTAACTACATACCGGGCAGGGTGGAGGGTGGGTCCGGGGGTTAGGGGTGCTAACAATAACAACAAATCTAGTATACTTCCATATGAGATTTAGGATGATAGTGTGTACAAAAATCTTATCCTTACATAGTAAAGATAGAGAGATTGTTTCCAATATACCGTCGACGAATGGAGAAAGGCTAAGCTTTGAAATTTCGAGGAAGCTAAAGGAGAAAAGAGAGGTGTGAAAGTTCAATTTTCTTTACGTTGCTATTTGCCTGTTCTTTTCATTCATTGTTATAAAAATGATAGATACATTCAAATAGTATAGTAAATAAAGTACAGTAATCATGCACGGGTTTGATTATCCTCGTCTTGAATTAGTTTTTACATATAGTTGAACACCTTTTTTACGTACGAACAAACGACAGATTTAGAATCATTAATTCAGAATCATCGTCGAACAGGCCCGGTACACTACGCAGCTAAAGTGCTATTTGTACATCATGCTCTTTATAATATTTTTGAATTTTAGAAAAACCTTTTTAGATCTCTTGTGTGTAAAAAAACAAATATCTCATTTGTAAAAGTAATTTCTCCCATGTATAAAAAAAAGATAAAACTAAAAATAAATTTGTAAAGAGTCAAAAAAACAATTGACCCGCCGCTAAACCCATGTGATAAGTTATGTGGAGCTCTTATTTTTCTATGTTAATAGAGAGAGAAAAAGAAAGGAAGAAATGAGAGAGCCATAAAAAAGATATATATGTTGGCTAACGTATCAAAATTTGAAGAATGTGACATTGATATGAATCGGACATATGGGGTCAGGGTCTACTGCCATAAGGGACACGAAATTAAATAGGTGTCCATTTTCCTTTTGATTTTGTGGAAGTTTTGTACTTTGTCTTAATTGGATGCATGTGACTTGTTTTTTGGAATCTCTTTACTTGACTCGAACGTTTCGTGTCTTCTGAGTTTTTCCAAGACCTTTTGAGTTTTTCCAAAAGGCACTCATTTGACTAAAGGCTAAGCAATTAATTCTTTTACATGCTTAGGAGAGAAAAGAAAAATAGGTAGAAGTGCTTATAAACTATTAGTCCTATTATAAGTCAAGGGTGCGTGGGTCGGCTTTTAGGGTGCGTGGGTCGGCTTTTAGGGTGCGTGGGTCGGCTTTTAGGGTGCGTGGGCCGCCACAAGCCGACCGAATTCAATAGCTTCTGCTCAAATACTGTGTAATAACTCGATCAATCGATTTGAGCTCTAGCGCATTATTCAGTGGTTTGAGGACATGAGCAGCTTCATTTTAGGTGTTATGACTTGTAGGCGTGGTCAGAACTGAATTTCGGGAAGTTCGAAGTAAATTTGGAAAGAAAATTCTCATTTTGGAAGCCTTAAGTTGAACGAATTGACTAAGATCGGGTTTTTGAGTAAACAATCTCCGAATCAGGATTTGAAGGTTCCAGCAAGTTCGTATGATAATTTCGGACTTGGGCGTATATTCGGATCGGGTTTGGATAACCCGAAAGCATTTCGGCATATATTGTGGAAGTTAGCATTTTAGAAGAAAATTATTAAGTTTGGGTTGAAGTGCATTTCAGTGATATTGATGTCCGTTTGGGATTTCGAGTCTGGGAATAGCTCTGTATGGTGATTCTGTAGTTGGGAGCACGATGGGAAGTGAAATCGGATGTCCGAAGGTTATTTTGAAGTCATTTGGCTAAAGATAGAAATTTGAAGGTTTTTGCAAAAATCCGACCGGATGTGAAAATTTTGATATCGGGGTTGAAATGCGATTCCGAAAGTTGGAGCAGGTTTGTAATGTCGAATATGACTTGTGTCCAAAATTTGGGGTCCATCGGACATGAATTGATAGGTTTCAGCATCTGATGTAGAAGTTTGAAATTTCAAAGTTCATAAGGCTTGAATTGGAGAGCGATTCGTTGTTCCGATGTTATTTGATGTGATTTGAGGTGTTGAGCAGGTCCGCATTATGTTTTGGGACAGGTTGGTGTAATTGGACGGGGTCCCGGGGGCCTCGGGTGGATTCTGGGTAGTTAACGGATCAATTTTGGAGTTGAGAGAAAGCTGAGGTTGCTGTCATCTGGTGTAACCGCACCTGCGAGGTTCTGGAGGCAGTGTGGTGTTTTAAAAACGGGAAATTGGCCATTTCCTTCATTTCTCTCATTTGGCTTGGACGATTTAGGAGAGCTCAAGGGGGGATTTTCTTCAAGGATCACAAGGTAAGTTATTCCAACTCATTTCAAGTTAAATACATGATTTAGGTACGGATTTAAGTGTGGGGATTTGTGAAAACTATGGGATTTGAAAGAAAACCTAAAATTTGTATTTTTTGGATTTTGCCCACGAATTTGAGCACGAAAATTAGAGTAAGTTGTATATTTGAGCTAGTAAGACTATGGATAGAGTTTATCTTTGAGAAATTTCGGAATCCGAGCACGTGGGCCCGAGGGTATTTTGGTCAATTTTTCGAGCTGAGTTGGGAATTTATATAATTTGAATAGTTACAAGTAATAGAGTGAACTTTTATTGGTTTGCCCGTTATTTGGATAGTTTTGGGGCATTGTGCATCAATTGGAGTCGCTGGAAGGGCTTGGAGGCTGGTTATGAATCTTCGGAGCGAGGTAAGTCTCCTATCTAACTTTGTGAGGGGGAATTTTTCCCATAGGTGAACTAATTGAATAAGTGCTACTATTTGCGGGAGCTACGTACGTACGAGGTGACGGGAGTTCGTGCGTAGCTACTATTATGCTTGTGTTTGGGTAGTCTAGGACCCACTAGCATGCCTTACTTGTTGTACTTGTGATCTTGCCAATGATAGTAGATTGTTAATATTATCGAATTAGTAATTGAATACCTAAGAAGGTTAGAGTTTACTTTTCTTAATCATTTAGAACGAGAATTGATTCTTCCTTGGATAATTGTGTTCCTGATAAATTTATAATATTTAAACCTTATTA
This sequence comes from Nicotiana undulata, assembly GCA_005239495.1. NCBI lineage: Eukaryota > Viridiplantae > Streptophyta > Magnoliopsida > Solanales > Solanaceae > Nicotiana > Nicotiana undulata. Next base: position 59,491 of record ML295264.1, read on the forward strand.
AACTTGGCAAATGAATTTTCAGAAAAGGATTTAAATACTATCTTCGTGTTTCTTAAAAGAGAATATTTAAGTATCTGAGTCGCATTTATGATTCGCGAGCAGGATAAAAATAGATGCATCTATGGTTCGAGCCGTTCGACTCTTCGGCAGTGCACATTTTATTCTTGTTGGTTCGCGCTGTTTGACCCTCGGCATTTCTTGCGCATGATAATTGTTGCGTACCTTTTGTGACTTGTACATGTTTACTGGCCTGAGAATTTTAAATTGTCAACTGTAATGACGAACATTAAATTCTTAAATATAAAAGAAGTTGTTATTTCTTATCATTACGTATTAAAAATTGCCTATGATATTCGTGTTTAGTGTCTCCCTCTATTTTATTTAAATTGACCTCTAGCAAGTGTCAAATTCGACCTCTCGTCATTATCTCTTCAAGGTTAGACGAGATACTTACTGAGTACACGTTGTTTTTCGTACTCATGCTACACTTGATGTGCATTTTTATTGTACATGTACATTCATAGCTAGTGGCCCTGCTTGACGCAGTGATGTGGCTGACTTGGAGACTTAGACGAGCTGCACCATCCGGAGTCGACCCGCAGCCGACGAAGTCTCCTTCAGATGTATTGTACTTTATTTTTAAATTCCTTGTCCAATTTGTATTTCGGACAAGCATTGTAGTATTTGTAAAATTCTTAGAAATTTTCTCATGCACTTGTGACACGGGGTTCTGGGATGTGTTTGGGATGTATTTTATTAAAATAGAATATTAAACTGTCGTATTTACTTATCAGATTTTATTCAGTTATTATTTAATAAAGTGAAAAGTAACGATTTCAAAAAAATGCTAAAATAGGAATTTAACTTAACCATTTGATGATTGGCTTGCCTGACAGTGGTGTCCGGCGCCATCACGGCCTTATGAATTTTGGGTTGTGACATACTGTATTTAATGTTTCAAAGTCATTAAATATGTATAAATAAATATTAAAATTTAGACCCCAATGACTAGCACTTGAAATCATCGTTATAAAATTTTGAACTCATAAGGTTGAAACCTCGGTTCCGTCTCTGCTTTCGTCCTTTACCAAAGATTTCACAGAACCGAGTCGACCGCTAGAACTATTGATTTTAAAGCCCGAAATAAATAGGCTTACTTTTTCTTCACTTGAATCATAATTACAAGAATTTAGATTTGAGTGAATCTAGATTTGAGTATCGTGTCGTAAGAAAAAAAAATGATTCGAGTTATAGGTATGAAATCATTTTGATAGAAACAGAGACGAATTGTATATATATATAGTATGTTAGCATTGTAGCCACTTTTGATTTCACTAAAATACCCTTAAAGATGCAATCACAAATAAAAAGAGTATTTTTGTCCTATAAGATAAAACACTAAAGCCAAGTCATGTTCTTTCTCTATCCACGCCTATTCTTTTCGCTCTGTTCTGTTTTTTTCTTTTTGGAGTTGTGTGAATTTGTATTACCACTTTTTGAGGTAATCTTCTTCCTGTCTCCGTCCTTAAATTCTAGGACTTTATTTTTCTCATCTGAAATTTATTTTGCGCCAATGTTGGTCGTGTTCAATCACTCTTCTGTAAGAAGTGTAATTCGTGTTTGATCAACAATGCCAATATTTCGATAACCAGGGAGAAATCTTACCTCTTTATCACTCAAAAGTTCATGATTGTGAACATTAACAAAATAACACAACAAGTGATGCCATCAAATATATCTTTGGTGATGGACATCTTGTTAGCGAATGTCGTTCGTCTTTTTTACCCTTTAAAAATAGAGTTTATAATAAATAAAATAGTAATTTAATTATTTTGCTAATATGTAGGAATACCCATTTAATTATTTTCCTAATATGTAGGAATATTCATTTAATTATTTTCCTAATATTTAGGACTACAAAATCAAATAAATTTTATATTTTACCATGTAGAAATTCAAAAATATTAACATTTTTTAAATATAAAGTTTTACACTTAAATAAATTATATATAAATGGCAAGAAAATGAGAGAATTAAAATACTAACAAAATAGGACGTAATCACTTGGTATTTAAAAGCTTATCCCTTAGGACAAACGGTGGTGAAGCCACATTCGTCGAAAAATTACATTGTATATATAGGTAATATATTATATTTTAGAGGTATATAATACATATTGAACACCCTTTGTCGGGATTTTTTTTCATTTCTTTCAAATTTGTATACCCTAAGAAAAATTTCTATCTCCGCCATTGTAGACAGATACAAAGAATTCAATCAAAAAATAAAGAGGGCGTACGACGTTCTTGGAAGATGGCGGAGTAACTTTTTTCATGTATTGATTTAGGTGAAACTCTTTTATATACTAAAATATTTTAAAATATACAAAACTATTTCCCACTCATTTGAATTTCTTACAATTTGGCAAAAAAATAATTATTCGATAAAATATAATTATAATCGAAAAATTTAAAATTTAGTATGTGCTAATATTAAGAATTTAAATCACCAAAAAATATGATTTATATTTTTTATTGCTGAAAATAAATAACTAAGTAACTGGAATAGCTAATTATCAAAATAAATTAATTTCATTATTTTTCATATACAATTAAAACTATCTTCAGTTTGACAAAAGTCTTGGCTTAAATAAATATGTTTCAATAAAAAGACACCAATGATGGAAAAAATAAGAAAATAAAGTCGAATTAATTATAATATAGCATTAAAAATTAACTTGGATAAAATTCAAAATAGAAAAAATAAGAATGAAATAATAAGTATTCAAAATAAGTTGCCATTTATTATTATTTTTATTTTCATCTATTCCAATAAATGTACCTCTATAGTATTTTGTATACGTAATAAGTTATTGGTTATAAAATACGCATTCAGTATTAGTCAGTTTTAGACTTTACACTTTACACTGTTAATTAATTATTCTTTTCTTCTTAGAAAGTATATGACCTAGATGTTCATTCCAACAACTCTAAAAGAAAATACAATTTTTTAATTAGTGTTAATTTGATGATTGTTTGAAGAATTATAATACAAAAATATAATAATTTTGATCATGTTAGATTTAATATTATGTCACAATACGACTATAATTTTTGCAAGCTTACCCCCAAAGGATATGCCCTTCAAATAAATATAAAATATATGTGCTTAATATTTTACATGTGAACCAGTTTCTTTTAAAAACTATATGACGACCCTCTTTATTTTAAATCTCTAGAAAAATATAATTCATATTGAATATAGGATATACAGGGCGATGCGCGTACCCTGAATGATTTTTTAATTATATTGAACGTAAAATTTATATTGGATAAAAATTATAAATACAATTAAATATTTAAAACTTGGGACGAGCTATTATTAAGATTTGAATCAACAACAAAAAAATCTCTTTGACGTTAAGAACAATCCTAATTAACCAAAAAAAGTCTTTGATTTAACTAATTTGCGAAAAATCCAAGTCATACTTTTCGCTAATAAAATAGATTATAATATAGTAAAAGTCAAACTGTTAAAAATACAAACGTTAAAAACAATAAGAATGAAACATTAGAAGACAAAATATATTATAAGTTAGTTGTCATTAATTAATTTTCTTTAGGGTCTTCGCTCAAATAAATGATAATTCCCTATACTTTCTAAAGTTACTTATTTTAAAGGAAAACTTAGCATTTGATAACTTGATATACATGTTTTTCATATACACATATTTTACTGATTGACGCTAGCCACACAACACGTACACTAAAATTATAGTATATATATATATATATATATATATATATGGGTCTAGATTCTGTTGAACCCATATGTAATGTTTTGGATCTGCTCATAGATAGAGAGCAATTAAGTTAATATTTGCGACATGAATCTAGATTAGTGAGACTCCAAAGCAGATAGACATGGAGCGGAAAACTAACCAAATAGATGCACATGTTAGGATGCAGTGATGGTAGAACTTCATAATGGCAATTGGCAATCAGAGTAAACATGTGCTTCGTTCTTTTTTATTATTTAAGCTTTTATATATGGAAAATGTAAAAAGAAATTATTTATAATATATTTGTAAGTAGTCGATAATTATTAATTAATAAATTAATAAAAATAATTATTATTATTTATATTATACATACCTTAGTGAATTGGTCAGAAGGCCTACAAAAATCTCTCTTTTTAGTCAAATATATTATATTCCTGTTAATTTCTTTGTTATTGATTCAATGTCTAAACTTTTTCATTGCTTGAAATTGAGTAAAAAATGCATTTTTCCACATTTGACTGAGAGAAAAAAAAAAGGAAACCTATAAAGGAAAAAAAAGAAAAGAATATCCTTATAATATGCTTATGGAACATGAAAGCCAACCAACAATGTCAATTTTTTCTAGCAGTTAAAAGAAGACTAACCTGACCATCGAAGGCTTTTAGGAGAAATTTGGGGTTGATCCAAATTTTGAATTTACGTATATCTCCTTGAAAAATTTTGGATTTCTCAGGAAGAACAAGCATTAATTAAATAAATGAGTCCCTACATCAGTTCAAGAAAGTTAGGTTGCAGAATTCAAACTAGACTGTCAATAGAGTGAAAGTATTTTTATTTAATATTTATTACTATAACTAATTCAGGGATGGTACTTAACGTTCAAAACGGACGTGAATGTATAGCGTCGTTTAAAAGGACGGTAATGCATATTTTGATCACTAAATTTTTCTTTTCACGTATTTCGATCGTTTGAGTGAAAAAATGACCCATTTTGGTTTCGGCCTCATTAGGTGGTGCTCAAAATTTACGGCTTTAATACTTTCAAGACCCTTTTTTTTTGGTATTGCTTTGAGTTTTTCAATAGACCAAAAGGATAAGCAAGTAGGGTTATAAATAAGGAGAGAAGAAAAAGAGGAATGAGAGAGCTTATAAAGTAGTAATCCTCAAGTCAAAGGTGCGTTAGTTAGTCTGCATGTGGTTGGTTTAAGTTGTGTCGTAGAATTTGGGAAAACGTGGAATCTCAGCAAGTGTGGGCAAATTCGCAAATCATATACCCTCAAGTTATATATTTGAAGGGGAGCTTGGATTAACGGTAAAATTACTATGTACGACTTATATATTATGAATTTAAGCCGTCGAATCAATCACTAATATTTATAATTACGTATGATGTCTACATCACACTCCCTTAAGATGTACCGTTTCCCCGGAACCACGTGAACGTGAGAAGCTTTATGTATCGGGCTGCCATTATATACCGTCAAGGTTAATGTGATGAATAAAATTTCTTTATTTTTAACTAAAGTTCGAACTTAAGAATTAAAAAAACAACTCTATTAAAAAGTATTTTTCACTTTAAAAGAATAAATTCAAATTATAGGAGCCTCGAAGCGAAGTCGGGCATAAAGGAAAACTAAATAAAAAAAGCAAAGCAAGTGGGTTAGCTTCTTACTCAGATTTTGTCCTATTAGGATTTTCTCAAGGAGGTTTTTAACAAGGCGACAAAGGGGACATTTCGAGTCGAAGTATGCGAGGGAGGGATTATTTTTCTCTTTCATTGCCCGACTCCTCAATACTCTCCAAGTTAAGCAGTGAAGGGACAAGATAGATTGGGACTCGGACTGGAAGGTCAGCCCATGCCCAAAATTTGTAACATTATCCAATCATGTAATTAGAGCAACAACGTCAAAGTTATAGGAAACTTACATTTATCAGAAACACCTATGGCCCTCGGCCGCGATTAAGAACAGGTTAAGTTCGATTCATCTCGAACAAAACCTATCGACCCTCGATCGTGATTAACAAATGGTTAAGTTCGATCCTGCTCGAACAACACATATCGTCCCTCGACTGCGATTAACAAAAGGTTAAGTTCGACCCCGCTCGAACAATATCTATCGGCCTTCGGTTGTGATTAACAAAAGGTTATGCTCGACTAAGCTCGAACAACAACAATCGACCTTCTGCCGCATATTAATAAAAAGTCAAAGTCGACCCAGCTCGAGCAATACCAAACGACCCTCGGTCGCGCCCTAATGAAGGTTAGAATTCGACCAAGTTCGAATGACACCTATTGTCCCTTGGCCACGTTTCAATAAAAGGTTAAACTTAACCAAACAAGAAGCTAAGTCCGACCAAGTTCAAACCTAACCGATCGGTCCGCAGATATACTCGACCTATGCGGGCAAAGGGGTAATTTGGCCCATATCTATTCAACGCAAAAGACTTTGATATTTATAAGAACGATGGCAAAAGTATGAAGGAGCAGAACATGCAAAGTACAGGAACAAACCACAGCCAATAGAAAGGTGCAAATGAAAGAGAAAACCAACTATGATATTTATAGACAAAGGTTTCTTACAAAGGCTCTTGAAAACACTAACAAAATACACAAAAAATTATTATAGAAACAAACTACTGCTGGCCATCGCCATCGCGGCCCACGACTACCTCTCCGGTCCGATATTCAACGCCCCATTCCTCCTTGCTCGGAGGGTAAGTAGAATCATACCAGGCCTCATCCTCTAGGCGATCTACAGTTTCCTCACCGTCCTCATCTTCTTTTCCAGGATGAGACGTAGTCGGGTCGTAGACACAAGCAACCCGAGCCTCACAAGCCTTGACCTAAGCATCCTAAAAGTCCACGACAAGGACGGAGCCCGCCACATGCAACTCATAAAGCACATCCAATCGGTCCTCGGCATGAATCTACTCCTCATACAGCTCAGAAGGAATGTTAGGGAAGCTAAAAGTCGTAGATGAAGAAGGTCGTGCAAGTAATTTGGTCTTCTCGGCCTCCAGAGCGGTAACTTGATCATAAAGATCAGAGGTCTCTTTATCCAACTCCCTAGTCCTTTCATCGAGCATTTCTTCTTTAGCCCTCGCTATCGATAAGTCATTTTCTCGCTCAGAACAAAGGTTCGATTCGCCACTTCATGGAACTCCACCTTCCCCTGACCCTCCAACCGAATAGATTCCACCTTATCGGACTCTTCTTGTTTCTCAGCAACATCACCACTAAGAGCCTCCTCCTTGAATTAACACTCTTCGAGTTGGACTCGAAGTAGGACCACTTCGGTTTGGAGATCACTGCATTGGGCCTCTACACCGCTACTAAGCTCAAGCTCCTCCTCTTTGCTCCTCAGCATCCCTTCAAGGATGCTACATTTCCCCTCAGCCTGCACCAACTCCGCGTCCCTGTTATTTAAGTCCTCCCCCAGGACCCGCACATCGCCGCCTTCGCGAAGCCGACACTAGAGCTCCCGGTACTTCCCAAGGCACGTTTTATATTTGTCCCTCATCTTGCCATAAATGTCTTTACGTCTCTTTTCCCGGAGATCACTCTCAATCTCTAGAAAAACCCTCTACAAAACAAAGAAAAGGAATTAAAGCCTACGAAAGAAATCGAAGCATAAGGAAAAGAACATATGACATTCGTACTTACCCGGAGGGATAGACCATAAATATTATTCGACAGAGTGCTGTTGTTTATCGTCTCGAGGGTCGTACCGTCAATCTCAGAACAAAGAGGACCAGATTGTTTCCTCCGTGTTTACAAGAAGATTATGATCTATTGGGATCCTAATAGTCCCGAAGCCCCCTTCCAACCTCACCTCAAGTTGAGTAAGTCTCTCGTCGATCATCCTCAACTCGTTCAGATCCATATCGGAGTCAGATCCGATATCCTCTTCAACAACGACCTTCTCTCTATCATCAGCTGCAAAGGGGACATCCGCTGCGACCCTAGAAGACGAGGCCCCCTCTTGCCTCGAAAATGCTAGACTATCATCATGCATCTTGCCCTCGACCGCCTCCCCCATGGAATGCATCGGTTCACTCGTGTTCATCTCCTCCAAGTGCTAGACCTCAGAGCCCACCTTGGTGCTCTCTCTAGCATGCATTGTGGTTTTCTCTCGAAGAAAAAAGTCACATTTTTCCAAGTCGACGACTACTAGCCTTTCTCATCCCGCATCCTCAACTCTTCTCTTACAAGGTATTAGATTACCATCATCAGGAGAGATATCATCATCCTCATCAACCAGTGAAAGGAGTTGAGGAGAAGAAGCAAATGACGGAATAGGGGTAGGTTCTTGGACTACGGCGACTGAGGAAGGGGTCGGGCGTAGAAGCGACAATCATTGTAATAGAGGCAAAAACCAAAAGGGCATCATCCTTCTTTTGAAAGAATGGCATAGATGCCTTGCTCCTTCTAGAAGACCCCTTCCTAGAAAAGAAACAAACATCAAAGTCAGCAAAACGAGTCGGCATACAAAGAAAAAAGGAACGATCACGAGCAAATAAGGAAAGTTACTTGTCAAAAAAAGAGCCGATCTGAAATTCTTGATGAAGCTCGGTCGGCCGCGGATCCCTACGATGTGGGGAAGGATTTGCTCGAGCGAGTCAGAAATGTACGTGACAAAAAGAAGAGGTTGAGTGTTGGCTACTAGGAAATAAAAAGTCCTTCAACCAACTCCAAGTAAGTAAAAGAACGCAAACAATAAACGAGCACTTACGTGTGTGATTCTGGCGAGCGCAAAACATATACTTAAATTGTGCTCCCTAGCGAAAGATAGTATGGTATATTATCGTATCCACAGGGATTGGATTTAAACAGTATTCTCATATTTTCTAGCTTTATTGTTATCCAGGAGGATCAATAATTGAGATTAATATGATTTAGAATTGAAATTAACTAAGAATCTACAACTATTGACTAGTGACTATCGAGACAAGGAATAAGAAAATAAAGTTATCAGTGGGAGGGGATAGGGATTTGATACGATAGGTGCAATATAATTCGGGATCCAACTCTAGATAATTCACTTCCAATGTTCAAGTGACTCTCTCTAATTCACTCTATTATTAGTTCAAACGTTCAGCAAAAAATCCTCTCTCGATTAAGTCTTAACCTCACGATATGAACCAATTTAAGCACTGTGAAGATATACAACAATGCGTAGTGGATCGGCCTTTAGAAAAACCTCTTTCGATTATTCTCCTAACAGGTTTAATCAACGATTCAACTAGCATCTTTCGATTACTTAAAAGAATCTATGAGCTAAACCAACAAAATAATGCAACGATATCACAAGTTATGCCTCTCTCGATTACATGAACTAATGAATATAGATGCAACAACTAAATCTTCCAAAATGATTCAAATACATAAAATGGAGTTATAATCCACAAACAATTATCAATACACCAAATCCATCAGAACCTAAAGGAACTACTCCATCGACATGGAGATGTTCTTCACAAATATGACTAAAGTATAGGAAAACATAAATTCAATCCAAACCCAGGTCTCGAGTGAGGAAGGAATGATGAAATCCTTGTGCTTGTGTTTTTACAACTCCTCCTTAGCCTCCTCGGGTCGAAAATGTGTCAAAAATCCCAAAAATGGTATTTTCTGGTGTATTTAAGCCGTCCCAAACTAATCCCCGGACGAAACTACCCCTTTTTAGCCAAAATAGGAAATCACTCTATCATTTTTGTGCTACCGCGCCGCCCCATGCGGCGCACTTGTGGGAAATTCCAGAACGTGTTGCAAAATCATTTCTAGCCATATTTTGCACTATTGCGTCGTGCCTCGCGGAGCCCTATGCGGCGCGCTATGCAAATTTTGCAGAGTATTGAGTTTTTTTCTTTGCATGAAAATTGCACTAGCGTTATGAGGTCCGCGGCGCGATAGTGCAATTTTCTCAAAGTAATATTTGTTTTCTCACTTTTTGATATCCAGGCTTGGTCCTCGACCCCCCGAATGTGATCCCAACTTAATTGTTTGGGCTTCTACTCAGACTTCAAAGCTCCAAATAGCTTGAATTAGCTCCACAACATCTACATAACTCGGAATCACTCCTACAAGACATAAAACACACAATAAGTGCAAAAACATTACCAAGTAAAGCTCAACACAAGTAAAGTGCAATAAGTGAATAAAACACGGGATTACAGCCAACCATCAACACTCCACACTTAAATCATTGCTCGTCCTCGACCTATCAAACTACACTTCACATAGACACGACCCTTTTAATCAACTCTCCTAATTGACGAGCGTAAAACACTCACTTAAGTTATGTTCGCTAGTTGAATATAGTATAATATAATATCGTATCTACGGGGATTGGAGTTAAACAGTATTCTTGTAGTTTCTTGCTTCATTGCTATCCAAGGAAATCAGCAGTTTAGAATTATGTGATTAATACTAAAATTAACTAAGAATCTAAAGTTATTGACCAATGACAATCGAAACAAAGAATAGGCAGAGAAGGTTATCAATAGGAGAAAATAGAGTTTTGATAGGATATGTGCAAGATCATTGTCTGGGATCTAACTCTAGATAATTCACATCATATGTTCAAGTGAGTCTCTCAAATTCACTTAATTATTAGCTCAAACGTTTAGTAGAAACTCCTATCTCAATTAAGTCTCAACCTCGCGAGATGAACCAAGTTAAGCTATGTGAAGATATGCAAAAATGCGTAGTGGATTGGTCTTTAGGAGAATCTCTCTCGATTATACTCCTAACTATGTTCACTCAATAATTCAATCAGCCTCTTTCGATTACTTAGAAGAATTAATGAATTCCAGCAATAATATAATGCAAAGATATCACAAGTACGCCTCTCTCGATTACATGAACAAATGAATATAGATGCAACAATTAAATCATCCAAAAGCGCTTCAATACATAAAAATAGAGTTATAATCCACAAACAATTATCAATGCACCAAATTCATCAAACCCTAAAGTGAATTGCTCCATAGATATAGAGTAATTCATCACAAATATAATTAAAGTATAGGAAAACATGAATTCAATCCAAACTCAGGTCTTGAGTAAGGAAGGAATGATGAAATCCTTGTGCTTTTGCTCCTCTCTATCCTCCTTAGCGTCCCTTAGGTCGAATATGTGTCAAAAGTCCAGAAAATAATGTTTTCCCATGTATTTATACCAAATAGGGTCGGGCCCAGACGAAACCACCTTCTCCTAGCCGAAATAGTACACTAGCTCTGAAAAATTTACACAAGCACGCTGCATAGGGCGATGCGTCGTGCGGGGCTTTAGTGGGGATTTGGGGAATTACAAAGAGCTCAATAATTCACAGGCAACCTAAAAATACACCGATGTTTCGCACTATGCGTCTCATAGTGCATCGCATAGTGCATTTCCTCGGGTGTTGCTTCTTCCTTGATTTTTTGATGTCCGGACTTGGTACTCGACTCTCGAACACGATCCCGCCTTCATCCTTTGAGATTTTACTCAAACTTTAAAGCTCTAAATAGCTTGAATTATCTCCATAACATCTACAACACTAGGAATCATTCCTACAAGGCATAAAACACATAATAAGTGCAAAACATTACCCGTTAAAGCTCAAACAGAATTAAAGTGCAGTAAATTAGAGTGCAATAAGCGGCTGAAACACGAGACTATACCCTACCATCACTCATCACACCAAGAATAATCAAAATAGATTAAGTACAATACCGTAACATACTCGCCTCAAGATTTGACTCAAAAGAACCACGCATTTTCACAACCCACTCACTTATTCAAACACAGAGGTCAACGCCGTTACATTTCCTTCGTGAATCAAGTGCCCTAACACAACAATAGAGAGTAGTTCCACAATTTGTAAAGTTTTAAGAACAATTAGGAATTAAATATTAAAAGAATTCACTCACTCTGAGAAATAACATTCATTTGACACAAAAGACATACCATAAGCTTGCCTGTAATGTACTACTCTACTAATTGAGCTCATTCAGTCAAGGATCAAGTAGGACTTAATTTGGTTGTAATGTAAAATGTGGAATAGGCAGAATATATTTGGATATAAGTATGACTACACCTCCCTAAGCATTTTAATACATACAATTTAACCATTTAAAACCCCATACTTATGTCAAACCATAAATCCACCTTCACATCAGTATACGTGAACTACCAATTTCTTTATGTACAAATACATCAAGCGTTACCACTATCAATGAATATTTTTTCACAATAATACAACTATTTTTTTTTTCTCATTTTCTTTTTCAGTTTAAGTGGCTCTTACTTTTTCAAAACAGTGCACATTTCTCCTTATTTCAATAGTTTCACTCAAAAACCAAACCGACACCCCACACTTTAACGTTTACAAAGTTCATAACAAATTCAAGTGCTCACGAGACGTAAAAAGGTTCAAATGGATGGTCAATTCAAACAAATGGGTAAAGCTTGTAATATAGCTGCCAAAGAAACAGGATTACAGGCATACAAAAATAACTTTTTTACTAAGATTCTTATGTAGCATTTCCACTGGATCCAAGAACAACCTAAGTGTTCAAAAGCTTATCAATCATTCATCATTATCAGAGACAAAATCCACAAATTTCACCCTTTTTTGAGTGACTTACACATTTTTATTTATTTAAAAGTCATTTATTGCTATTTAATGTCACATTTCATTTGTTTGGATCATTGAACACTGTTATAATTGCTTACATTCATTGCTATCCGGACAAATATACGAGTTATTTGTCATAAAACTATAAGTTCGTCTTTAGAATATTATTAAATAATAAGATTGACTCATATTTATTTAAATTTAATTGGTTGAACCAAGATTTATATTTTTTGTCAAACAATATATTTAACTAGTAGTTGTAATTAGTTTAGACTGGCTGGCCAAATATTTAAAAGCAAAAAGGAAGAAGTAGTAATTCCTTTTGTTCCAATTTTTGTGTGTCACACTTCTTCTTAGTCTGTTTAAGAAAGAATGTTATCTTTTTTTTTAGAATAATTTAACGTTAAAATTTCTATTTTACCCTTAATAAGATAGTTTACAATAACACAAATATTTAAAGCTTGTTTTATAGCAAAACTATCAGAAGTCTTCACTATCTTTATATCTATTCAAACAATATTGTATAAATGTAGGCAAAAGGGTACCATATACTAATTGAAACAATGAAGTGGTGGTCAAATATTGTCTTGACAATTTAACTAGCGTTTGGATATAAATTTTATTAAAATTTTAAACAAAAATATTTTTAAAGTTGTGTTGAAAAATAATATTAAAATTTGAAGTTGCAAAAAATTTCATCCAAAAACTATTCTAAAACTAGGTTTTGGAAAAAGAATGAGGAACTGAGCCACTATCGCACGCAATCGAATAGGAGATGTGGGCCGGTCCCTTTGATCCCTAGAGCGGGATCTATTCATATGTGGTTACATGGTTTCATTTGATAGGTCAGCTCACTGATCAATGCATCAAATGTGTCCTATCACTTCTCTTTAGAGGCCATTGATTTGTCACATGGGCTTACCTTGGTGTCTGACATTTGGTTCTAGTCTTCGTCTTGGTCCCCTTTCTTCCCTTTCTTTATTCTTTCTTTGATCAGTTGTCTGGTTTTTTACCAACTTCTCGTCCATTCTTATATAACGCATACTTGTCGCTTTACAATAAGTGATTAATTTAACTTTTTATTTTAATCTAAAATAAGTATTTATTTATATAATTAAGAAAAAATTTAATTTATTTTTATAGAATAATCTTTATGTATATATCTCTAAAAAGTTTTCTTACTCCACACATTAAATATTTAATTAAGGGCAATTTAGTTATACTAGGTATTTTTGTATAAAATTTAGTATTTTCTTAATGGGCGTGCCAAAAGCAAATTGGTCACTTATTGTGGAACGGATGGAATTTCACTTAAAAAATGTTACAATTTTATAAGAAAAAAAATCTGAAAATTTAGAGAAATGGTCAAAATCACTTTTTGAGTTTTGAAAAAATCATTTTAGAATTTTTTTCAAAAATTTGTAAAAAACTTTTATAGGCAAATACATTTTTGAAAAGAATTTCAAAATAAAGTATTTTTTTAATGGGAAAACGGGTTCTAAGGTGTTTGGTCAAACTGTAAGAATGAAAAATATTTTTAAATAATTAAAAACAAAAATATAATTTTCCCCAACAATACTTTTATGAAAAATACCTTTAAAAAATACAATTAAAAACTTGACCAAACTAGCTATTAGTTTCGAAGATTGCCTCGTTTTTTAAGATGAGTAATAGTGTATTTAGAAAGTTATAGATCACTAAATATACAATACATTTGCCACTAATGTTGTGTTAATAAACGAACTTAGATACAGTAAGTTTTGGTTAATACTAATCAATTTATATAATACATGAGTTTTCTTTTCAATCATTTAATATTTTAAGCTCATTAATCCGATTAATTTTAATTCATGCATTTGACTCTATTGTTCTATTTGTTCTCTTAAGTTCTTTTCTCTCATTTTGTTTTCAACTTTTATTTTGTGGTTTTCCTTACCCGTGGTTTATGGCTAGTGTATTGGAAAAAAAAAGAGTGAGTATTTACAATTTCATTCCCCTCCCTGCTTCTTAATGGTGAAAATTAAATGCATTAATTAATATAATAAAATAAAGGATTCTTTTAAATGTTATTTTTTTTTAAATACTATCATTTTGATTTATGAAAATAATTACGTAGTTAATTGAAAATCGTAACATTATTGGAAATAGAAGGACAGAGAAATCATTAGGTCATCTCCAATCTTTACTCCTATTTTGATCCCTAAAATGGGGATTTCTTTATTTTTGGGACAACTTACTCCAATCATTCTCTCATTTTTTCCCCCAAAAAAGAATATTCTTTTTTATGTTCTTCTCTCTCTTCTATATTATATTATTATCTTTCATATCAATTTTTATTTTTTAAATTCCATTTCATCTTTTATTTTCATTAATTTGTAATTTCCATAAAATTTTAAATAATATAATTTGTAGGCAATTATTATAGATTAACTAATAATTCAAATAAAAAAGTGAAATAATTGTGATACAAGATTAATAAAATACATATTACATAACGATAAAATTCATTCGAAATACTACATAAATATTCAACTTCAACCTCTAGTATTCTCCCATAAATGATCTATTAATGCATTACGAGTGCAAAATGAGCATTTTTGTCCTTAATTCTTCTATGTCGAGCTAAAATTTCTTTAAATTGTTGATTTTCATCTACTGCGACAAGAACAACAACGAATAATTTATAAAAGAAGCCAATAATATCTACACGCACAACCATAACAATCCTCGACGTCATTCACTCAATACTATAATGATTTTGATGTACCTAGAGACGATATACCTCCCTACTAAGTTTTTTTTTTGGTAGTTAACCTCCCTACTAAGTTATTATGCAATTTATCGTAGTTTAAATTTTTGTGTATTTTAATTTAATGTATTTTCAATTTTCATTTTTCAATTTTAGCAACATCTAATATTTTATATTTGCACCATTCATTTTTTGAGATGATTATATATTTTTTGTACAATTATAACTTATAATAAAATTAACTTACAATTTTACATAAAAATAATAAATGCACGAAAATTAATTTATATTATACGCCGAAGTTAAGATGTAAATTAATCTTATAAAGATATTACATAAACATAATTAGGTATATGTAAAGAGATAAATTAAAAGAGTTAATAATAAAATAATAATAAAATATGGGTGAATAGTAATTGAGGAGATGAATAGTGTATCTTCATATTTGAAGTAACACTATTCATCCCCATTTTGGTGGCAAAATGGGGGAGGGTTGGAGTTTCCTTTTTACAAAAATTGCCCCATTATAAAGAAATAGGGAAGTCCTTAGTCAGTTGAAAACTGCATAACTGTGAGCTAAACAAACTCAGTTTTATATAATTGAAGTTTATTCGTGTAGACACACATAATTGATTATTATTTACTATATAAGAGATTCTTATTCGGATTTGAGGGCTTGGGAAGTTGACTTTGAAGATAATAGATTCGGATTGTGGTTCCGGGAGTTGGAATAGCTTCGTCATATTATTTGGGACTTGTGAACAAATTTTGGGTTTATTGCGGGATGATTTGATATGTTTCGGCGCGTGTTTTAAAATTTGGAAAGTTCGAAGCTCAATGATTTCGAGTTGAGGTGTGATTCGCCGTTTCGATGTTGTTACGTGTGTTTTGAGTCCTAGAGTAGGTTTGTGTGATGTTATGGGACTTGTTAGTATGTTTGGACATGGTCCCGAGGGGCCCAGGCGTGTTTCAGATTGATTTCGGGCTGTTTTTCCTTCATTTTTGCATTGATGTGTTGCTGTTTTCTGGTGTTTAAGATGTGCTTCGCGTTCGCAGATGTAGCATCGCGTTCGCGAAGGGTAATTTGGCCAGTGCAGAGGCTTGTTCTTCGCGTTCGCGCTTTCTTCGTCGCGTTCGCAGAGGGTTGATGTTGTCTTCTTCGCGTTCGCGTATGAGGGATCGCGTTCGCATAGAGTTGAGCTGGGAGCGGGAGCTGGAGGATCTTCTTTATCGCGTTCGCAAGGCATGTGCCGCGAACGCGTAGAGCATTTTGGTGGCTGGTAATTTTTTCTCATCGCGATGGCTATCCCGCGTTCGCGAAAGAGGAAGCCTGGGCAGCCTTATAAAGAGCTCTATTTCGAGGATTTCGGCCATTTTTGAGTTTTTGGAGCTATGGAACTCGGATTGAGAAGATTTTTGGAGCAGTTTTCTATGCAAGGATTGGGGTAAGTGTTTTCTACTCAGTTTTGAATATATTTCATGAATCTATCTTCGATTTTGGCTTTTGGTTAGTTAATTGAAAGAAGAAATTGGTAGTTTTGGGCCTAAAGTTTCATAATATGAAATTTTGAGTTTTGAACATCAAATTGGGGTTGGATTTGAGTGAAACTAGTATGGTTGGACTCGTTTTTGAATGTGTTGTTGGAATTTTTGAATTTTGTCGGGTTCCAAGGTGCGGGCCCGGGTTGGGCTTTTGGACTTATTTTGGGCTTTGATTCAAGATTTGATCTTTTATGGTTAGGATTGGTTCCCTTAGCCTTGTTTGATGTATTTGAGCTGTTTTGGTTAGTTTTTAGCCGTTCGAAGGTCGGAACACGCGTGATGGCATCTTTGGAGCATTTCTTGGCTTGCTCGGCATTGGTATTGGCTCGTTCGAGGTAAGTAACTCTTCTAAGCTTAGTGTTGAGTGTATGAAACCTCGCATTATGTGCTATATGATTGGTATTGAGGTGACACACATATTAGGTGACGGGCGTGTGGGCGTGCACCTTATGAATTGGGACTCTGTTGTTCCCATGGCCCTGTATAGTGGCCTTATTCAGTTGATAATTGTATTTTCCCCATGTGATAAGTACTTAAGTTGTCAATTATGCAAAACATCATGTTTATGCTTTTTGCTGATATTTTGTTAAAACCCATAGTGGTCATTTCTTGCCGTCATCTCATTGATTTCATTGATATCCATACTCGGTCACATTCATGCATTCATATCACATCTCAGTCTCAGTTGTTACTTATCGATACATCATATCATTATTCCGGGTCAATTTCATGACAGTGTGAGCCCTGAGTGAGACTGGAGAGAGTGATGACTGAGTGAGGCCGAGAGCCTAATTTTGAGTGACAGTTATGGGATCGGGCTGCACGCCGCAACATGTGAGGTTGATTTATGATTGATGGAGTCCGAGGGCCTGATTGATTTATGCTTGGATCGGGCTTATGATAGCGCTTGGGTTGTAGGAGCCCCTCCGGAGTCTGTACACACCCCTAGTGAGCGCAATTGTTTATATCCAGGGATGGATCTTCCCTGGTATGGAGATGGATCTTCTCCATGAGGCTGGATTGTCCTGTTTCCTCGGTACTGGAGACTGATGTTCAGTGATGTGTATATTCCGGGATGGATCTTCCCTGGGCCGCACGGGCCATATACAGTACCGAGTGGTTGAGCGTTGATATATCATTGAGGGATGGATCTTTGCTGGACATGGATCTTGTCCGAAGTATTATATACTTAGAGATGAACCTTCTCCATGAGGTTGGATTGGCATGTTTCTTTGGTACTGAGCGATTGATGATCAGAGATGTATATGTTCCGGGATAGATCTTCCCTGGGTCGTATGGGCCATATACAATACCGAGTGGGTGAGTACGATGAGTGGGAGTTGTGATATCGTGAGGTTGATTACTCCGAGAGAGTGTGAGTACATGATTCATCTTTGAGATACATGGCATCAACATGCATATATGACGTACATGCACAAAGACACTTTTTTCCTCATGTTGTTTGGTATCACATTATTCATGATATTCTACACAATTGATATGTGGTCATAGCGAGATATCTCACACTTATTTTCTAGAAAGAAAAATGAAGCATCTTACTTATTACTAGAAAGGACTTTTGAAATGGAAATACAGTTTTCAAACTATCTCATAATTCATGACGTTTTTGGAAAAGGATTTGGATTTACTAATATCTTTGAAAGGCAGAACTATTTTTGGAAAACTGCGGGAAAGTTTGGTATTTTATCTCTGAGATATCTCCTTATTTATATGCTCTTTGTGGTTATGAATTGTTGTTGCCCTTTGTGTTGGACCCAACCATATTCCAGCTCGTCATTGTTTTCAACCTAAGGTTAGGTTAATTACTTATTCAGTACATGGGGTCGGTTGTACTGATACGACACTTCTGCACATTTCGTGAAGAAGCTGGCTGCAATTGTTGATGTGTTGAGAGTTGCTGGACTTGAAGATGTACCCGTGTCCTCGTTGTAGCTGCCTCAGTTGTTCGGGGTAGCCTTAGATCAATTTGTGTTGTTTACGTATAGTTCAAACAGACTATGTAATTATTTCATTTCCGTCTTGTAAACTATATTCTTAGAAGCTCATGATTTGTACTACCAGTTTTTGGGATGTATATAGAATTCAATAAATTGTTTTGTTAAATTGTTTTATATTAATTAAATGAAACTGGATAATTGTAATTGACTTACCTAGTGGGTTGGGTTAGGTGTTATCACGACGGGTGGATTTGAGGCCGTGACATAAATTGACTCCTGAATATAAAATACATTTACCACTAATTTTGCAGTAATAAATTTTTTTGGTTAATATTAATCAATTTATATAATACATGAGTTTTTTTCCAATTATTTTATATTTAAAGTTCATTAATCCGACTAATCAGAATTCATGCACCCATTAAGTCCTCCAAGGAGCTGCAATGACTCTATTAGTGTCATTCGGACATAAAAATTATAAAATTTCGAAAGGAAAATGATGTTTGAAAATTAAAGTTGTGTTTGGATATTAATATAATTTGAGTTTTCTTGTTTTGTTTTTGTGAGTGATCTGAAGTAAAATTCTAAAAAATAACTTTTTAGAATTTTTCAAACTTCGAAGTTCAACATCAAATGAAATTTGAAAATTTTAATGGTCAAACACCGATTTAATAAAAAATAAAAAATATAAATGTATGGCCAAATGACCCTTAATCTACTTTGTTCTCTTGAGTTCTCTTCTCTCCTTTTTCTCTTTCAACTTTTTCTTTGTCGTTATCCTTACCCGTGGTTTATGGTTAGTATTCAAATACAGGGGAGTATTTACAATTTCATTCTCCTCCCTAGTCCCTACTTCTTAAAAGTCAAATTTAAATGCATTAATATAATAAAATAAAAGATCTTTCTAAATGTAGTTTAAAAACTAAATATCATTATGATTTATGAGAAATAATTAGTTAGTTGAACTTCGGAACATTATTGGGAATAAAAGGACAGAGAAATAATTAGTTAGTTGAAAACTGCATAACTCAGTTTTATATAAATGGATTATACATTTTTTCTAACTTATATGATGGAATATCGTCGAAGTTTATTCGTGTAATTGATTATTTACTACTATAAGAGATTCTTATTGGTGGCTTAAAAGTCAGAAGCATATGCTCTTATTCAAAATGCAAATGAGAAGAAAATATGAAGAATATAATAAAGCAGGACAGTTCATCTTTTGTTGATAGGTGCCCAAAAGATAAGTACTATCAACTGTACTTTCTCAACTCCCTTTTGCTTTTATTTTCTTCTTGATGAATCCACCGGAGAAAAATAAGCTTTTTCTGCTGTTGCTAATAAAGAATATATAATTATTATGATTTGACTTTTTTCCTTTTTGTTTAACCATTTAGTGTTCGACTTCCCCTTGTCCGACTAATCCAGACTCGCACTGAATAGAATGCATTAAAAGAAGAAAGCACTTGAAGGAATTTTATCATTTCGCCGTTCAAACTCAAAACCTCTAGTTAATATTACACGAATTTCAAACATCTCACTATATCCTTGGATCGGAATACTTTAACGGTTAGGGATCATTTGGTTGCTGGTAAGAGTTATGTAGGAAATAGTTATGTCGGGATTATGCATAGTTTAGTTATGTATGGATTAGTTATGCAGAATTTTGTTATGTGTTGTTTAATTGTGAATGACAAGTTATGTAAGGATTAATAATGCATGGGATAGTGTTTTATGAATTGTAGTGTAGAGATTATTTCTTGTTGAATGTATAATTCATTTTAATTATACATTGTATAATATAAAATAAATATGGGATTTTTTAGTCATTTGATTGTTTAATCCGTATATTAGTTATTCCACGTCCTAACTTGCATAAGTAATATATAACTTTGTTGTATAACAACAACAACAACAACAATTCTCCAGTATAGTCCCACAATGTAGGGTCTGGGGATGGTAATGCGTACGCAGACCTTCTCCTACCCCAAAAGGGCAGAGAGGTTGTTTTCAATCGACCCTCAGCACAGGAAAATAAAAACAAGAAAAGAAAAGACAATTCATTAGTAACTCCAGCAGAAATTGTAGAAATAGTAACCTAAGCATGGAAATCATAAAACAAATGACATGCAATGATATTAGCCAGAAACTATTGTCCGGGAGCTCAATAAAATTCGCAAACCATCTATGGTAAACCCTATCCAACCCCTCCTCACCCCGGTAATGAAGTAAGAAAAGCTCTAGTACCCCCTATCCTACCACCCTGATGCTTGACCTTCAGACCTTCCTATCAAGTGACATGTCCTCGGTAATCCGCAGTCTTGCCATGTCTTGCCTAATCACCTCTCCCCAATACTTCTTAGGCCGCCCTCTACCTCTTCTCGAGCCCACTATCGCCAGCCGCTCACACCTCCTCACCGGGGCATCAAGGCTTCTCCTCCGCACGTGCCCGAACCATCTGAGCCTCGCTTCCCGCATTTTATCATCCACCGGGGCCACGCCCACCTTCGCTCGAATATCTTCATTCATAATCATATCTATCCTAGTGTGCCCGCACATCCACCTGAGCATCCTCATCTCCGCTACCTTCATCATCTGACTATGGGAGTTCTTAACCGGCCAGCACTCTGCCACATATAACATGGCCGGTCTAACCACAACTCTATAAAACTTACCCTTGAGTGTCGGTGGCACTTTCTTGTCACACAAGACTCCTGATGCAAGCCTCAATTTCATCTGGCCCGCCCCGATACGATGAGTGACGTCCTCGCCGATCTCTCCGTCCCCCTGAATCACCGACCCGAGGTACTTGAAGATGTCCCTCTTGGAGATGACCTGAGATCCAAGCTTCACGTCCTTGCCTACTTCACTCGACTCGGCACTAAACTTGCACTCCAGGTACTCTGTCTTAGACCTGCTTAATTTGAAACCCTTGGACTCGAGGGTCTGCCTCCAGACCTCCTGCCTCTCGTTAACACCGACTCTCGTCTCGTCAATCAGAACTATGTCATCAGCAAATAACATACACCATGACACATCCCCTTGAATATGGTGTGTCAGTGCATCCATCACCAAGGCAAATAGGAATGGGCTAAGCGCAGATCTTTGATGAAGCCCCATAACCACCGGAAAATGCTCTGAGTCGCCTCCCATCGTCCTAACTTTAGTCTTAGCTCCATCGTACATGTTCTTGATTGGTCTGATGTATAACTTATTCATATATTACAAAAAAATGCCCTCAGTGAAAAAAGCAACCAAACCTAATACAATTAAGCTCACAAATGACCCCTTAGTTTTTATAAAAGCTGAGACTCTTCTATTGTAAGTAGTAGCAACAGAGTCTAGTGGAAAAGAGATCACAGACAAAATGGGGAGGAATATTACTTTATGCCTAATAATATGCTAACAAATATTCTAAGACTGAAGAAACACATTACAGAGTTTCTGGATACTTCCACATCAATAAAGCAGAGAAAATTAAAAGCCAATCAGATGCTTTCTTACTATTCAAGATTCACATCAGTAAAGTAATTCAAATGCTCCAAAAGCACTCAACAACTGTAAGGAGAAATAGTGCTTTCTATATGTGATTCCAAATTATAGGTATCTTAAAGATCCATACCAACAAAATTTATTACACAGTGCTCTCCTCTTATCAATACTTAAGGATAAGCACTAATGCTTCCCTCTATTCCTCAACCATCTCATTCCAATACACATGGCCTAAAAATTCAAATGCATATGGTTCTTATGATGTTGTTTTGATTCCATGATTTTTATTGTTGGTACTGATATATCGTTTCTTTTTATCTTGTTGAATCGAGAGTTTATCGGAAATAACCTTTTTATTTCCTGAGATAGGGACAAGATCTGCATACACACTACTATCCCTAAGGGAATAAAGATAAGATCAGCGTACACATTATCTTCCCTAGACCTCATTTGTGAGAACTCACTGGATTGTTGTTGTATGCTATATAAAATGCTAATCAACTGTACATTTCAAGTCCTTTTGCTTTTCCATTCATTCTTGATGAATCCAAACAGTGAAGCAAATTGTTATTTGTTAACAATATTACCTCTTTGAAAATTCAAAGAGACTTTTTCTTTATAAGCAGAGGCGGATAAAAGCTTACCCCAGTGGTATCACGCGACACTGCTTTGTCGGAAAATTTTATAAAATATATGTATTAATATTGTAGGGAAAAAAATGACACCACTTAATATAAATTGTGTCTTGGTGTGTTGGTTATGCGTTTGATTTATTTTGCGAGTTGTAATGAAATAGAACTAAACTCAGAACCTTTTCTAAAGTAAGACTCAACAAAACCAATAAACTAAAGTTATTTCTTGTCTAAAAGTATGATAATCAAATTTATATGCCAATTCTTATATAAATTTTGACCGCTTACAAAAATTCCTGCGCTTATAACCGTCCAAACTCAAGAAACACATTACAGAATTTCTAAATACTTCTACATCAATAAAAACAGAGGAAATAAATTAAAACTCAACCAAATGCTTCATACAACTTCCATCAAGTTGCATATCATAAAACAGAAATTTTACATAATATAAATGTTAAAAACACACTTTGCTCAACAACAGTGAGAAGAGATTGTGCTTTCTATCATCAGTATAATTAGAGACACAAATATCATAAAAGATCCATAGTATTATAACTTTATTACATAGTGCTCCTCTATACAAAACTGAAGGATAAGCACTCATCCTTCCCTCTCTTCCTCAACCTTTCATATTCCAAAAACATATAAAAGTGGGAAAAAGCATAGAATTTTACATAGCCGCTATCTTTTTCTTTTTTTCTTTTCTCATAATACAAAGGAGATTCATTATCCTCACAAGATTCTTCTCCACAATCTCTTCCTTTTTTCACATAGGCCATTCCAATCTTCAAGAATTTGGAGCTGGTGACAATCTCTGGTATATATATATAGCAGAAGCAGACAAGTTTTGTTCTGCTAGTATTTATAGGATAGTTAATAAAACACTACTAGTCAGCCATTGATCTTGTCTCTCCTCCATTAATTACCCATGGGTGTCCTGTATTTAACAAAAATAAGATCTAAATCAGCTGGAGTTGACCAAAAGTCAAGCTAAAATGAAAGCCAAAAAAAGGGCCAAAAATACATACTCAGGACTTGTTCAGCTGAAAACCTTCTAGAAACATCCTTACAGATCATCTTCCTCAGCAAATCCTTAGCTTCAGGCGAAACCGACCTGAAATTTCTAGTGGGAAATCTCAAATTTGCCCTTAAAACAGCCTGAAATGTCTCAGTTGGAGTTTCGCCGTAAAACGGAGGAACCCCAGAAAGCATAATATACAAAATAACACCGGCGCTCCACACATCCACTTTCTCATTGTATTCTCTCCCCATTAAAACCTCCGGCGCCACGTAATACGGCGTACCCACCACCCCACTCATCAATCCCTCCTCACACCCAACAAACCACTCCGCAGATCCAAAATCAGCTAATTTCAACCTGTCCTGAGAATCAAAAAGGATATTATCCGGCTTAATATCGCGGTGGGCCACCCCCATTTTGTGACAGTGATTAATCGCGGAAATTAATTGGACCAGAATGTTAGCGGCGGCGCGTTCGGATAACGGCCCGGTGGAAACCCGGTCGTAAAGATCGTTGTTAGGGCAGAGGTCGGTTACCATGTGAAGGAAGTTTTCATCTTCGTAGATTTTGTAGAGGTGAAGAATGTTTGGGCTACCGGAAAGGATCTGAAGAATCTTGGGCTCCTTGTCGAGGCACTCACGGTCGGTGGAGTCGAGGAGGAGGGATTTTTCGATGGATTTACAGGCGTAGGAATGACCGGTGACCGGAGAAAAACAGCGGTAGACGGTACCGAATCTACCACGCCCGATTTCTTCGCAGATTTGGAAGTCGCTTTTCAAGGCTTGGCTCATATTATTAACGCTTTTTGTTTGGTCTTTGGGGTTTAGTTGAAGGAAAGAGGGTTGTATTTATAAAGACAGAGTGGGGGAGGGTTTTTTGTGGAAATACAGTAAAACCGAATATTCGCATAATGCGCTGGTAGGTTTTACTTGGAGGACAGAACAGAAGGAGAGAGAAAACCAGGAGAAATTTTCATTTTTCATATTATTAAATATTAATCCCTCGTTTGATAAACATTTAACATATATATATAATTAATACTTATATTAGTTAATATATTATTCAGTACTATTTTTATATATAACAAATTATGACATTAGCAACACTATAATTTTTAGATAAATATGTCTAAAGAGAGAACTGTACTTTCAAAGCTTCTTCCACATTCAAAGCTAAAGAATGTATAGGGTATTTTTATAAATAAATAATTTATTTTATAAAAAAAATTATGGAATACAGGTTATTTTTAATACAGCAAATCAAACAGTTACTAAAAAATGATCTCTACGTAAATAATTTCAGCATTATTAATCTTAGTATTACTCATACATAATATTTAATACTATTCTTATACACCCTATCAAACGACCCCTTTAAAGAGTCGGATTTCCTGGGAGCACTTCTCTAATTGTTAATTTTAAAACGTTGAATTTTACTATTTTAATATATCTCACCAAGAAAATAAAATTGAAACCAAAATATCTATTGCTGATGTAAAAGTAGTGGGGAGTATATCTTTTTATACCATTACTTCGTTTAATAACTTTGATTGGGTAAGCAATTGTGTCTCATGCATAATACAATATTGTGAACGGCGAGAAGTAGGACTTTTCTGTACAAAATTGAAAAGAAAATTTAATATTAATAATTACTATGCAATTTGGACTTCGTTTGAGAACTAGGTTGAAACCCTCAACCTGGGACTTGTTGCTATATATAATACGTAATCTCAGATTCTTTGCTTTTGTATGATTTAATGTTACTTCACTCTACAGTATTTATATTCTTTTAATTTCACTAAATACTAGTCTCATTTGAGTGTTTCATTTTACAATACGCAGTTTGATTATCTTATTAATTAATATGCACATCGGTATTGGGGTTATATATATATATATTCCTCACTCAATACTCTATATAGACATCTCACATCTGTTTCTGGTACTAGTATTAAACTGGTAGAGAAGTGTTGAGGAATCTTGGAATAATGTACTACTATAATGTTATCTTAGTAGTACTTTTTATCCTTTTTGATTGACAATTTAGGTTTTTTCTATTCTCTAATAAATTTTTTAAATTTGTCCTATTGGTCATCCTGTTATTCCAGTTTATAAGATACAAAAAATATAAAATACCCTGAACCAAGCAAGCTTTGCTATTTTCCTCTCCTAATTCCAAGTGCTGTGGCCCCAATACCATCTGTTTCTGTTAGTATTATTAAACTGAAAAAAATGGTGTTGAGGAATCTTTTGATGTACTATTATATTTATCCTTACTTATTTTTCCCTTTTGATTGACAACTTCGATGTCTTCTAGAATAAGCCCATCTTGCACTCCTTCCGTTTTAATTTATTTAAACCTTTTTTGAGATTAAATTGACTAATTTTCGATGTGAGTTTGAATATAAATTCTTTAATTTTTTTTTAATGAAATTTATATATTTAAAAACCACATAAAATGTACTATAAATCACAATAGTTAGCAATTCAAACTATTTAAAATCTACGGAAAAGAGCCAAAACTGTCCCTAACCTATTCGCTTAAGTTTAAAATACTCTTCATCCACCTATTTTGTAAAAATTGCCCCCGCCTTTAAAAATCTGGCCCATTCACGCCCTTATTTCTCACGGACAATTGATGAATAAAAAATTTATTTTATTATATATTACGTGGCAATTGCTTATTGTTCAAAATTAAAAATCCAACTCTAACCCATATCTTATTCGTAAATAACTCAACAATGATTCATCTTATTCGTCCCAACCCGTTAAACTCTTTTTAGTCCCTCAACCACCCGATTTCATACCCGATTCATGATCCAATTTGTCATAATTTTATATTTTTCTTTTTATTAATTTACTATTTGGTCCCTTTCCGTGTTCAATTTCCCTACTTAATCACCGCCTACAATTTTTCAACCAAATCACTGTCGATGAATTGTGAAACTAATTTGCTCACATGATTTCAAATTAGCTCTTAAAAGCTACATGGTGGCATAACAAGATATGGATCCATGTTGAGGCTCAGCGGGATATATATAAGGGCTTGTTGGAAGCGGTGAATGTTCCTGAAGTCGCTTTCGAAGAGGTTCGTGCTAAGGCGCGTGAGGCCCGGCTTGCCTGCGGCTACGACCTTGCGACACTGGAGGCCGGTGGAGACGATGAGGCCGAAGACGGGCTTATCTTTGGTGATGAACATTTTGATGGCGAGGGTGACGAAGGAGGCGAAGCCGCTGAACCAAGCGGGGAGAAAGGTGACAGCGTGGATGGGGATAATGCTGAGTGAAGCTTTTGTACTTACTTTTTCCTCTTGTACTTAGTTTTTCTGTACTTAGTTAGTTGGGTGGGGCCCCCTTTTGGCCCTTGTAAGACGCTATTTTTCCTTTGAATGGAACCGTTGATTTGTCCTTAATTGTACGTCTTTGGCCTTTCCTTCTCTTTTCTTTTCAAATTTCTTGGATGTTCTCGCGATAAGTCCTCGACTTTCAGTAATTGATTCGAGCGGGATCGAATGTAGCTTGTTAGTTCAAACGAGGTCGAATATGACTTATTAATTCGAGCGAGGTCGAATTTGACTTGTTAATTCGAGCGAGGTCGAATTTGACTCGTTAATTCCAACGAGGTAGAATTCATCATTTTTAATTTGTGATGACCGGGGTCCGCATGGGCGTGAATTCGAATGAGGTCGAATGTAACCCGTAGTTGGTTCGAGCGAGGTCAAATTTGTCTTTTTGTAAATTCGAGCCAGGTCAAATTTATCTTGTTGTAAATTCCAGTGAGGTCGAATTTATCTTGTTGTAAATTGGAGCGAGGTCGAATTTGTCTTGTTGTAAATTCGAGTGAGGTCGAATTTGTCTTGTTGTAAATTCGAGTGGGGTTGAATTTGTCTTGTTGTAAATTCGAGCGGGGTTGAATTTGTCTTGTTGTAAATTCGAGCGAGGTTGAATTTATCTTGTTGTAAATTTGCGCGAGGTCGAATTTATCTTGTCGTAAATTCGAGCGAGGTCGAATTTATCTTGTGTAAATTCGAGCGAGGTCAAATTTACGTTTCCTGTGCTGGCATGATGTGTAAACTTGGTGGAGTTACGCGAGAATTCTGTATGTTGCCTCGCTTATTCATTCATTGGAGAACATTGCATGTTGTGATACGGTTCGTACATACGTTTGAGGAGTCCTAGTCTATCTAATCCCTTCATTGCTCGGCCTAGAGAGGTAGTTGATAGGCCGGGCGATGAACCCTCGCTCAAGCTTCAGGACATCCTAATGTATGTACGAGATTGAATTTAGCTAGTTGAGTCGACGTAGAGTTGCTTTGGCGAGTGCGCGGGTGAGTTTCACACATTTGCGTTGTTTGCGTATGTTGGAGAGATTCGTATGTTCTCCAGGCTGGTGACCCAGTACCAATCTATACAGACTTTTTCTTTATGGCGTTAAGTATTAACTTATTGGGGGGGGGGGGGGTTCGTTTGACC
>ML295264.1:97530-108491 GCA_005239495.1 Nicotiana undulata
GAAGGTTTTTAGTTTATTTTCAATAACTTAGGCTCCCTATGTGCTGAAGTTTTTATCTTTGTTTCTGCTAAAGTCTTTAATTTATTTGCAAACACTTAGGCTAATGCTTCACACTAAACATGCTCAATATTCTCCTGCATGCTCTAGTTAAAAATATAGTTTGTGCTTAACTTTTGTCCTACATTAATCACACTTTTCATTATCTTTGTTCTCTAGTACATTTTCTCAACCTTCAGCTTTTTTTCGTAATTAAATTATTTATTCTAATACTTGACACTAAACATGTTTCTATAGGATGAGTTCAATTTGTGTTGTACTTAATTTCAATGAGAGGTGGACTACAGACTTCAAATACTTGGATCATGATACAAAGATTGTTCTTATTAGTAGTCAAGTATCATTTCTTTCCTGAAAAAAATTGTTGAAGTTACAAATATTGATTCAACCAGATTTTCCGTAAAAATATGGTTTGATATCAAACTAAATACATGCAAAGGTATGCTTGTAACTTCAGATGAAAAACTCAGTACTTGTATACATTTGCTCTCAACTGATTCAGCCTACAAGAATTGTCATTTTGTCATCGACAAAATACAACATATTCCTCACGGTATAGGTTGTTTAGAACCTGAAACATTCAACCAAACTCTTGACAACATAGCTGCTTCAGAACAATTTTCTGATTATCAACATGAATTATGTCAGCCAATAGTGGTAGTAAACAACGAGCAACAACCTTCATCTTCTTCAGAATATAGAATGCTACAACAATCACCCCCTCCTCCCATAGATTCGTACCAGTTTGTCAACAAGGAAGTATAAGAAGGACAATTAATAATGCAAATTTACAACGAAGTTGAAGAAAATATGGAATTAATACCGGTAACATCATATACAGTTGATGAGATTGCTGAAAATTCTAGTGCCTCTAAGAAGTCAAGAAAAAGAGTGAGGAGAAAGCTGAAAGATTCCCCACCATGTAAAATACTTAACCATGATGCATTGTCCGAGGAAGTAAGAGTAGGATCAATTTTTGAGAACAAGAAAAATATGACTAAATTTTTCTACAACTTGGAGATAATCCAAAAGGTTGAATTCACTGATGTTAGATCATGTTCAAAGAGATATGAGCTGAAATGCATTGAGGAGCAATGTGGTTGGATAGTGCGTGCTACCAGAATAAAAAATTCCACACTTTTCAGAGTGATAAAATATCATAACAACCATGAATGCTCAGTTAATGCAAGAAAATCAGATCAGAGGCATGCTACATCAAATTTTATAAGTGAACAAATTTTAGAACATGTTCGAGACAAAAAGATAGAGGTTACACCAGCTTTTGTAGAAAATGAAATGAAAAAGAAATTTGAAATTGACATTGGATATCACAAGGCATGGCGCGCTATTCAAAAAGCTGTTGCTTGCATAAGGGGTACACCAGAAGAGAATTATCAGA
Organism: Nicotiana undulata; assembly: GCA_005239495.1. NCBI lineage: Eukaryota > Viridiplantae > Streptophyta > Magnoliopsida > Solanales > Solanaceae > Nicotiana > Nicotiana undulata. Next base: position 98,987 of record ML295264.1, read on the forward strand.
TTCTTCCTTCATACCTACACATGATGGTGCATAGAAACCCAGGAACATACACAAGCATTAAAAGAGACGAGCAGAATCGGTAAGCATAAGAAAAATTGTGCTGATGTTTTTTAGTTTATTTGAAACCACTTCGGCTCCCTTGTGTGCTGAAGGTTTCTTGTGATTTTTTTTTTTGTGTTTCACTGTCCAGGTTTTGTTACATGTTCTTTGCTCCTGCAGCATCAATAGCTGGTTGGTCCTACTGTAGACCTGTTATTGCAGTAGACGCAACGTTTTTAAAGTCAAAATATCGTGGCGTTCTATTTGTTGTTGTGTCAAAGGATGCAAACAATCAAATATTTCCTCTATCTTTTGGTGTAGCAGAATCAGAAAACAATGAGGCATACATTTGGTTTTTTGAAGAAATGAGAAAAGCAATTCAAATCCGTGATGAACTGGTTTTCTTGTCAGATAGAAACCAGTCAACTGTAAATGGGATTAGAAAAGTTTTTCCTGAAGCTCACCATGATATCTGCCTCTATCACTTTGAGAAAAATTTAAAACAAAGACATGCAAAAGCCATGGTGCTAAATCTTTTTCAAAGCGCTACAAGGTCATACAAACGTGAAGACTTTCATAAATTAATGTCTCAACTCAAAAGTGTTGAGAAGAAACTATACAATTACATAATGGAAGAGCCTCCAGAAAGATGGGCTCGATCATGGTTCCCACGGCGACGTTATGATATGCTGACAACAAACATTGTAGAATCAATGAATTCTGTGTTACTAAAAGCAAGAGAGATGCCTATTTTAAGAATGTTAGATTTCATCCAAGAAAAGTTGGGAGATTGGTATTACGAACGGAGGAAAAAAGCAAATGAAACTTTTTACAGAGTATCTATATGGGCGGAAGAAGAGATGACTAAGAAGATGGACTTGGCTTGCAAAATGATTGTGAGTATATTTCTACTGTGCTGAAGTTTTAGTTTATTTTCAAAAACTTAGGCTCCCTATGTGCTTAAGTTTTTATCTCTGTTTCTGCTAAAGTCTTTAATTTATTTGCAAACACAAATAAAAAAACTCAATCACACAAATAACAAAACTTAAGCACACAAAGAACAAATATTAAGCACACAAAGAACAAAAATTAAGCACACAAAGAATAAAACTTCAGCACACAAAGAACAAAACTTAAGCACACAAAGAACAAAAAAACTTAAGCACACAAAGAACAAAACTTCAGCACACACAGCACCCACACGTAGGCTCACCCCCCCCCCCCCCCTATGTGCTGAAGTTTTTTACTATATGCCGAAGTTTTTTAGTTTATTTTCAATAACTTAGGCTCCCTATGTGCTGAAGTTTTTATCTTTGTTTGTGCTAAAGTCTTTAATTTATTTGCAAACACTTAGGCTCCCCCCCCCCCTATGTGCTGAAGTTTTTTACTATATGCCGAAGTTTTTTAGTTTATTTTCAATAACTTAGGCTCCCTATGTGCTGAAGTTTTTATCTTTGTTTGTGCTAAAGTCTTTAATTTATTTGCAAACACCTAGGCCCCCCCCCCCCCTATGTGCTGAAGTTTTTTCCTATATGCCGAAGTTTTTTACTTTATTTTCAAAAACTTAGGCTCTCATGTGCTGAAGTTTTTTCCCTTGTATCCAATATTTTAGTCATGACCTTTTTCAAAAAACTTCGGTGCAATATGCTGCAGCTTTTTAATTTATTCTTTTATATCTTAAGTTTTGTTCTGTTTTACTTTTTCTTTTTGAATCAATAATAAACTAATATGGTTTATCTTAATCTTCTATTCCTTCTTAGTTATTCAACCTTGATTCAATGCTGTTTAGAATAAATAGCGAAGGAATTGAATTCATTCTGGACTTAAAAAAGAGAACTTGTGACTGTTTGAAATTTCAACTTGATGAATTACCCTGTCCACATGCAATTGCTGCTATTAATAAGAGATATTTACAAAAATCTGATTACTGCTCAAAATGGTATTCAAAGGAATCATGGTTGAAAACATATGAAGGACATGTAAATACTGTTGGAGATCAAAAATCATGGGATATTCCACCACATTTAGAATCTCAGATCACAAAACCTCCTGATGTGGAGATTTTACAAGGAAGAAGACAAAAGAAGAGGAAAATGCCAGCGACTGAATCAGTACCATGAAAGACTACCAAATGCAGTCGCTGTAAACAAATTGGGCATAACAGAACAACTTGCTTATCTTCTCTAGCACCTCATCCATATTCCAAGAAATACTCCAACGTTCAATAATTATTGGTCTGAATTTAGACTTTCATTTTTGTATGATATATTTATGTAATTGTTTTCGTACAAATAAAAAAAAATATTGCCCTCTTTTATATATTGCTGAAGTACAAACCACTCAATTTTTGTTACGCAGGCTTACAGGTTTATTACGCAGGCTTACAAGTTTGGTTCCATTTTTTGTTGCATTTTAAAACTGTATGTTAAATACATATCCTTAACACACACGCACGCAAACACACTAACACAAACACAGAGAGAAAACTTAAGCATAAAAATATCACATTATATACATTGACAAAAACAAAAAGGAGAATCATAATAAACAAATTACAAAAATTAAGCATCCTCCCCAATATCAGAACAATACTTATCAATTTCTCAAAATATCTCATCATCATCAGAATCGGAAATAACTATAGGATACTCGGGCAAAAGATCACAAAATTCAATGAGATCCGTCTTCAACTTGTTGAAGTCCCGACGCAACACACTTTGTTCAACTACTACTTTGTCCATAAGAGAAGGAAGACTCTTCAGGTCGTTTTGCAGCTTGGAATAGTTGTCACATGTGGAAAACTTTAACATTTCAAACTGGTTGACAACCTTGTCAAATGAGCTTGGATAACCTTGAACACTACGTTCAAGGTTAATCCTGTGCTGGAATGATTCATCGGCAATAAACATGGGTCTGATTCTTTCCCAATCAGCCTTTATTTGATCCCACTTTTTCATAAGGTTACACATTGGAACGTTATTGTTCCAATCAGACTTCAAACTTTCCCACTTCTGCATAATTTGTTCCATCAAAACCTTCCTACTTCCGCTTGCACCAGACATTCTTTTCTTTCAAAAAAAGATAAAAAAACTAAGGATGAATATAAATTTAAAGAAGTTTGATAGAAGTATATGGATAACTATAAAATTTTCAAGTGAAGAGATTGTTAATATAGCCAAAGAGTTCACCTATAATTTTATTATCTATAAATGTAAAAGTAACTTTTCAGTTCTATTTTACTGTTTTACGTTCAGAGAAATTCAATGTTAGTAGGTGGTAAAACAAGTAGACGGTCCAATGTTGCTTCAGCCTCATTAATTTCAAGTAATAAATGTAAATGTAAAGTAGTAGGTGATAAAAGAATTAAAAGATAAGTATCAATTTAAAAAAACTTGAGCATATTTGGCTGAATTAAATTAGTTCATTTACAAAAACTTAGGTTCCCACATGTGGTTAAGTTTTTAATTTGATAGTTTAGTCGCCAGTAGCTTTAGGAAAAACTTCAGCACATTAGGCCGAAGGAACTTAGTTCATTTCCAAAAACTTGGGCTCCCTAGTGTGCTGAAGTTTTTAATTAAGATAAGTATCAATTTAAAAAAACTTCGGCACATTAGGCCGAAGGAACTTAGTTCATTTCCAAAAAACTTAGGGTCCAACATGTGCTTAAGTTTTTAATTCGATAGTTTAGTCGGCAGTAGCTTTAGGAAAAACTTCAGCACATTAGGCCGAATGAACTTAGTTCATTTCCAAAAACTTAGGCACCCTAGTGTGCTGAAGTTTTTAATTAAGATAAGTATCAATTATTTTAAACGTATTTTTTAACGTATTTGATAATGCAAATAGAAGAAAGATTTAAATGACAGAGATCACATTATTCACACACTAAGGATGCCATTTAAAGCTTCTTACTTCAACTTGCAAAATACATTCTTTCTTTTAAAAAAAGCTAAAGTACTAAGGATGAATATGAATTTTCAAGTGAAGAGATTGTATATATAGCCAAATAGTGCACCTAATCATTTTATTATCAATAAATGTAAAAGTATCTTTTGAGATCTGTCTTACTGTTTGACAAATAAATTGTGACAATACAAGTAGGTGGTTATGATGCTTCAACCTCATAAAAATTCAGATAATAAATGTAAATGTAAGATAAGTAGGTGATAAACGATAAAAAGTAGCTAGTAAATGCCAAAAAGATAACTATTAATTTGAAAAATTTCGCCCTCACAATATGCTGAAGTTTTTCCGTTTATTTTCAAACACTTAGGCCTATGTGCCGAAGTTTTTTTCATTTATAGTTGACTCGCCAGCACAATATGCTGAAGTTCTTTAGTTTATTTTCAATAACTTAGGCTTTCTATGTGCTTAAGTTTTTTCCCCCTGTATCCGATATTTTATTCGCCAAGAGCTTTTCCAACAACTTAAGCACAATGTGCTGTAGTTTTTTAGTTTATTTGCAAACACTTAGGCTCTCTATGTGCTGAAGTTTTTCACCCTGGATTCGATACTTTAGTCGCCAAGAGCTTTATCAAAAATTAAAGACAAAGAACACATAAAATTCACATATGATTAAATGTATATTGTTTTCACTTACATACTTGAAAAAGAAAAAAGAAAAAAACTATTTTCCATTTAAACGTTATGCTATATTCAAAGAACAAACAAAGTCTCTTTATATTCTCCATAGTCATGTCCTACTTGCTTCAACTTTCCATCATAACAAAATATTTTTTTAGAAAAAACTGTCTTCTTTCATAAGAGGAAACAAGAAAATGCTGGCAAAAATATGCTTAAGTGGTATACATCTAAAAATTCGTGGGAAGCAAAGATAGTGAAGGCGACGCCCAGAAATTCATATGTGAAGCAGACTTGCCACAGTTTGGGGTGAACTAGAGTTTTGTCATGCACCACAATCTGTGGCCAATCTCCTTCACACATGAAATTTCTGGACGTCTCCTTCACTACACTTGCTTCCCCACTAATTCCTACATGCATACAATTTAAGCATGTCTTTGCCAACACTTTCTTGTTTATCTTTGAATATAAATTGAAAGAAATATGATAGGAGTCTATGGATGACTATGAATTTTCAAGTCAAGAGACTGTTTATATAGCCAAAGATTGCACCTAATCTATTTAATAACTGTAAATGTAAAAGTAACTTTTCAGATTCGTTTAATGCTATACGTTCAGAGAAATTGAATGTTATAAGATAAGTAGGTGGTAGGTGAAACTGGTAAATGTAAAAAATATAATTATAAAATTAAAAAAATACAGCTTTACGTAAAAAAATCAGCATATGAGATGCCTTCAATAGTTTAACACATAAAGAAAAAAATTTGTATTTTTTCATTTAGAAGTTAGTCTCTATTCAAAAAATTTACACAAACTATGTTCGTGTTCTCCATAGCCATCACCTAAAATCTCTTCGGGAGTATCATAGCCGCTTTCCTGTTTCCACATTGCATGAGCCAAAGGTTTGCAGCCAATTCTCTCCTGAATGAAAGTGCCTCCTTTTCATTAAACTATCGACATCTTGTCTCTTCAACCGCATCTCCATGAACTTCAAAGTATATATACCACAATCAATACTACAAAAAACACATGAAACAAAACAATTGAAGAATAGTTAAGACAAGAAGAAAAAATAATAAACATAAGATGCATCATTAAAAGATATGCCAAACACGTACTTGTTAACCTGCAGCGGGGTACTCATCCACCTAATTTCAAATCTATCGATAATGTTATGCTGCCAAGTTGAATTGTGTGATGCAAAATCCATGTGTAGGAGAAGGTTTGGGATCAACCGAGAATAAATGCTGGCATGTTTAACCGCCCTTTCATATGGTTTATTGCTTAAGGAATCATAGACATATATAGTTTTATCTTTAAAGCTTAGAATTCCAAAAAAGTAGTGCGTTGATTGCTCTTTCCCTATTGGCGGAAGGCGAAATGGGAAAAATACTTTTTCAGCACACGCCCATGAGATACCACATGAGAGGCCACTGCCTCTTACGTAGTTGGCTACCCATTCACCTATCGATTCATCAGCAATCCAAGTAAACAAGGAAAGTTCTGGAAACTCCTCTTCTTTTTCTTCATTTTTTGAAGCCTCTTCCTGCTGTTTTTTGGTTAACCTCTTTTTCTTTATTTTCCTTTTTTCCTTTTCCCTCTCTTTTAAAATTTTTGCCTTTTCATCCTCTGTAGGATAAAGGTTACCTAGATTGGTCATATACTGATCAAACAGTAAATCTGTGATTGCACACCTTGCTTTTGGATATTTTGGAAGGTGATAGTAATATCGCTTCCGCAGAAAATATATGACCACTTCCATATGCTGCAATAGAACAACAACAAAAGAAAAATATGTGAAATAGCTGCAGCATTTTTGATTTAATGAGTTTACAAAAACTTAGAGACTGCATGTCAAAAACTTAAGCACACAAAGAACAAAACTTAAGCACACAAAGGACAAAACTTAAGCACACAAAGAACAAAAACTTCAGCACACAAAGAACAAAATTTAAGCACACAAAGAACAAAATTTAAGCATAAAGGCTAAAGTTTTAATTCTTAAACAAGCTGAAGTTTTAGTTTAAATTGGTAAACAAGCTGAAGTTTTTTAGTTTATTTGCAAACACTTAGGCTCCTCTGTGTGCTAAAGTTTTTCAAAAATTCAGCATAAAAGTTTTTTGTAAAGGCTGAAGTTTTTCACATATACAGTTGAAAACTAAATCAAAAAACAAAATTAAATAACTTACTGTATCTGAAAGATCAGATTTAGGATCCACAAGCTCGGTAAAGAATGACTTTTCAATCGTTGTTTTTGCTAATCTGAATGGAGTGGAATCATCCTTCTTCAACCAAGCATCAAATCTTCCGAAGATTCCATTGTCCTGTTTGACATAATGGAAGGGACACCTTCGTCTATGCTTTCCTTCTTCCCAATCTTGCCCCCTTCGCTTTTGTTTATTTGGAACAACATAAGGAGATTTCAACCAAATACTTTCCNTGAGATTTCAACCAAGTACGAATCCTTTTATCTTTCTTAACTGAATTAGTTTTTGGTTGCTCTTCTCGCTGTTCCCTCACAACTAAATGCTGCATTTCAGCAGGGGAAGATTCCACAGCTACGCTACCAACTTCACCAACTCCCTGCTGGACAGTCACAGCTAACTGCTGCTGTTCAGCAGCAGGGGGAAATTCGACTGGCATGGTCGCTAATCCTTCAACAACTCGCTGTTGTTCGCAATCTTTTTGTCTCTCTTCATGAACAACAACAGCAGCAGAATTGGCTTCAGAACGTGTCCCTTCTGTACTACCCAGTGAAAATGAACATAGGTTGAAGTTGGGGATATCACTGGTATTGCTAATAACATTAGGAGAAATGAAAATCTTCCTTCTCTTAGGATTTGGAAGAAGCTGGGATGCATCAGATGATATTTGCAAAAAATAAGGAAAATATATAAATAAAAATAACTGATACATAAAAACACGCATTAGGTAAAACAATTTTTTTTAATTGAATACCTACCTGGTCTAAGTGCACAGATGGTGTTCGAATTCCAACTGATCCACTCCGATTAGCATTAGATATGCCTATATCTATATGCAAAATAAATAAATTAATTTAGATAATACTGAATAAATTTTAAAATAATACAAACATAAAATCACACCTGCTTGTGAGCCAACAGGTGTGAATAAGTGTATTTCTCCTTTTTCATATTGCAGAAGAATCTCACCAACTTCTTTTGAAGCTACATTTAATCCTCCTAAAAAAACAAAAAAAATAAAGTATGTAAAATTTCAAAATGTAAAAAATAGACTTGCATCAAATATAATAAATTCATGATCTAAAGAATACCTCGACATTTCTCTTGCACTGTGGTTTCCTCCGTTCTTTTTTCTGTATCAACAACTCCTATTTCTTCCAATTGTGCAACAACATCATGGAGCATTTGAGTATTCTTTGGAAGCATTTTATCAACTGTATCTTGATTAAATGCAGCTGTAGGCATATAAATTTTAAATCCATAAAAGAATTTGGATTATATTTTATAATTCAAGATATATTGGTTCAAATAAATATTATGGGCTAATATAAATGAATTAATTATATAAGTCCAACACATATGGGTTAATAAATAAGTCTTAATCCATTGGGCTTGACCATTTAATTGGGCTAAAGTGATGAGCCCACTTCATTAAGCCCAATATGCCATCTTCCTAAAGCCCCAGTTTGGTGCCACGTGTCAAATGACGTGGCGCGCCAAGTCAAGCGAAAGAGCCAATAGGATTGTGCCGCGTGTCAAAATGACAAGACATGCCAAGTCACATTAAAAGGCTAATAAAATCGCGCCACATGTGCAAGTGACATGTTCTAGCCAATCAAATGCGGCCATGTCACACTTCAATTTGATTGGTTGGAAAGAGTTTGTCCTTATCACAACTCCTCCCTTCCACAACTATAAATAGGGGTCTTCATAACCCAGAAAAGGGACCAGAAGTTATAACAAGAAGCAAGAGAGAGCTCGTGGATCAAACACCGCAAATTTCTCTACAAGTTTCAAGCTTCAAACAATCAAGTTCTAGTTCAATAAATCAAGTTCAAGTTCAAGCTCAAGAACGAAGAACAATTCAAGTATTCAAGATCAAGAACGAAGTCAAATCAAATACAAGGCGTTCAAGATCAAGGCTACTTGTTCGTGATACAATTCGTGGCAACAATCAAAGTGTTCGCGACGGATAAATCAAATTTAAATTCAAGATCAAGCTCAAAGGCCCTTGAATTTATACTAGAAAAGTAGAATCAGAGGATTCATAGAGATTGTAACGCTCAAATATTTGAAATCAAATACTACGATTGTCGCAATATTTTTCGGTCTTGATTTTATTTTCTTGACGCAATTTATTGTCTACAAATTCTGGCACGCCCAGTGGGACAATCTCTACCTCTCATCTCAGCTTTTCAATCACCAAAGTTCAAGAACAACGAAATGGCTTCCAAGAAAACCAACTCTAGCTCATCTTCTGCCAAGGCTGCTAATTCCAAATTCTATGCTGATGTGGAAAACATACTCGAAGTTACCTTTAGAAGCTTTGGGCCAGTTACGAGGGGCAAGGCAATCTCGTTAGGACAACAAGCACCCCAAGTGCCTTCTGCATCTACCCCTGTTTTGGGATCTTCACCCTCAAAAGAAGCAAGATCTTCCACAAACGCACCCGAAGGAGGAAGCGATGTCGCTGAAAAGATCAAGAAGACTCTTGCTCTGCTTGACCTCTCCGGATCCAAGCATTCTTCTGTGAAGGAAGATGATGATACTTCAAGTGATGGATCCTCCCCACTTACCCCACAGAGCGTGAGCCAATCAAGGGTCAATCTGTGTGAAAATCCGTGCTACTCTCCATCGTCCACAACAATCATGCAAGCCATGGTGACAAACACTTCATCTGTGGA
>ML295265.1:0-50128 GCA_005239495.1 Nicotiana undulata
AATAAAACTTATAATTCTAATTTGAAAATAAAAGGAAAAAAATAATTTTATTTTACGTATAACTCAAAATAATAACTATTAAATGTATTGGTTATTTTTTAAAGAAATAATAAATGGCTTCTCTATTAAATTATTTATATCTAAACACTTAAACCAAATAATGAAAAGAAACAAAAAATGAAAAAAAAAAGGAAAATATAAAAATGTTAGTGTTGGGGTTTGAACCTTGTACCTCAAGGACAAAATCATCTTCACATCTAACCTTCAACCAATGGGTCGCCCAATCTTTTAGTCCATTTGGTGTATAGCGCCGTTAATAAGGGCGCTATACCTGTTTACTTTTTTTTTTTTTTTTATAGCGCCCTGTTTTTGGGCGTTATATATACTTTGGTACTCTCTTTTTCTTCCACCTATTATTATTTTACATGTCCAAAATAATCACATTTTAGTTCCGGACTCGTGCAAAGAAAATACTTTCTGACATAAAATTGTCAACAGTCATAAAGGCTTTTTAAAGCCTATACCAAAACGTCAAATTCAACGTCCAAATTCATCTGTTAAGAATCAAAGCCATTAAGTAGGGCTGTGCACGGATCGGATTGGATCGGATTTAGCACATTTCGGATTCGGATTTCGGATTTCGGATTCTAGAAAATGCAATCCGAATCCGATCCGAATTATATCGGATCGGATTCGGATTTTAAAGTTTGGATCGGATCGGATTTCGGATCGTAAATGCCTCAATGTTGTAAACTAATATGTATATTTTCTTTGTAAAAGAGGCAATGCATTAAGAAAAATTCATGTTTATACAATTATGAGAGTACTATGGTGCCAATATAGCTAACTCTAGCAATTGTAAAGGTAATAACTTGGAGGAAGATGTAAAGAAAGTACTGACTATCCGAAATTAAAGCGTAGTATTTATACATTGCCTAATAATTTCGGATTTCGGATCGGATCGGATTAAAATATACCAATCCGAATCCGATCCGAAATCCGAAATTTTTATAAACACAATCCGAAATCCGGTCCAATCCGAAATCCGAAATCCGAAATTGAATGGATCGGTTCGGATTTCGGATATCCGATCCAAATGAACAGCCCTACCATTAAGGCTATTGCAAAGGACAGTGGTTTCAAAACAAAGAATTTAAAGGCTATGAATACTAATAAAAGGTATGTTATAATATTATAATAATACTTATTAATTATGCCTAGTAAAGGATAAAGAATATATTATAATTTTCAGTTATAGATATTAAAATATATTCTATTGATTAGTCTAATAAAGGCCCACTAAAAGAAGGAACGTAGATATCAATTTAAAAATTCTTTTTGAGATATTAAAAAATATTGTTTGTATTATTTTTTAACAATTCCCCACATAGCTCAAAAAGAATATAAAAGAATTTGATGTGTTTTCACAAATGAGCATAATGCGTTGAATCCGGTGTCTCTTGGACTATGAACTAGACCTAGATAAAATAAAATTAAACTTACAGAACAAATGGTGAAGTTCAGAACTTCTATGAACCAAGAATTCTTTTGTAAGTTTAGTGTCTTATCTATCACATTATACCCGCACACACTTTATTATTTGTCGCGGTTTTGCACTAATAGGCCATGTGCGCGCCTGGTTTTCATGAGTGCACTAGAAATTTTTTGCCATAAATTTCATAGGAGCGACCCCACTCCACACTCATATAGGTCCATCCATCAAGTGTATTCTGCAGCGCAATACACCACCTATAAAAATGCTGTGGATTATTAGACTAAGAGTTTAATAACTCAGCCTATCATTCCTTGCAGTCTTGCACTATATACACACACCATAGGAAGGGATATAATTTAATAACGCACATTTGATCAACTAATGACTTGTTATTACCCATATGAACCTACTGCATGGGATCTCCAATCACATAGGTTGGGTTACCATCACTGTCGATATAACTCAAATTGACAAAAGTTGCATTCCCCTCGATGATTCAGATATTAATTTTCTTCCCAAAGGTTTAGTCAGAGGATCGGCCAATTCACTTCTGACTTCACATAATCTATGGAAATAATTTCATCTCTCAGCAACTGCTTTATCACATTATGTCTCAATCGAATATGTCTAGTCTTTCCATTAAAGGATTTATTTCTTGCAATGGCTATTGCAGCTTAGCAATCACAATGCCTCGACACAGAAGGTGTCGGTCTAATTCCTAGTGGAATACTTGCCAATAGGTTCTTTAACCACTCGGCCTCATTGCCAGCCAATTCCAATGCCACAAACTCAGATTCCATGGTAGATCTAGCTATTATTGTTTGTTTAGCTGATTTCCATGCCACAGCACCCCACCGAGGATGAACACATAACCACTAGTGGATTTTGTCTCATCTGAATCAGAGATCCAATTACATCACTGTATCCTTCTAGTACAGTGGAAAATCCACTATATTTAATACCATAGTTCATGACACTCTCAAATATTTCTTTACTCTTACTAATGTATTCCAATGATCATGACTCGAGTTTTGAGTATATCTACTCAATCTACACACAACATATGCAATATCAGGTCTAGTAAAATTCATCAAAGGCATTAGACTACCAATAACTTGAGCATATTTATTTTGATCTATAGCATCTCCTTTATTCTTTGTTAATTGACTACTAGCATCATAAGGAGTGCTTGCAGGTACCACATCAAAATTATCAAATTTTGTAAGAATTCTTTCAACATAATGTTCTTGAGTCAACATCAAACTATTGTCGTCTCTTATAATTTTCATACCTAAAATAACACTAGCTTCTCCCATGTCTTTCATCTCAAAATTAAAAGACAAGAAAATTTTGGTTTTATGTACCTAATTAATGCTAGAACTAAAAATAAGCATGTCATCCACATAAAGGCAAATAATAACACATGTACCATCTACACATTTTGTATAAACACATTTATCCAATTGATGAAAAGCCATCATTATCAATACTTGATCAAATTTTTCATGCCACTGTTTAGGTGCTTGCTTTATACCATATAAAGATTTTAACAATTTACATACTTTCTTTTATTGGTCAAACACTATACAACTAGAATGCAGTTTTAAAAAATTTCTTCCAAATCACCATTTAAAAATGCAGTTTTAACATCCATTTGGTGAATAAAAAGTTTATAAATAGAAGCCAAGGCAAGTAAAACACGAATCGAGGAAATTCTAGTTACAGGAGCATAAGTGTTAAAATAATCAACATTTTACTTTTGGGTAAAACCTTTTGAAGCAAGTCTAGCTTTGTATTTATCAATGGAACCATCCGAATTGAGTTTCTTCTTAAAAATTCATTTACAACCAATGGGTTTAGCTCCCGGAGGTAAATCAACTAAAATCCAAGTTCTATTTTGTAAAATTGAATTTAATTCTACATCAATAGCTTCTTCCCAAAATGAGGCATCAGACGAAGAAATAGCTTCAGAATATGTTAAAGGATCATTATCCACAAGATAAGTATAGAAATCATTACCAAAAGATTTTTCTTTTCTTGGCCTTTTGCTTCTTCTTAAATCCTCACTTTCAAAATCATTTTGAATAATTAGAAAATATATTAAATGTTATCACTTGAAATAATAGGAGCATCAGAAAGTTTCTCAAATTTTAAAGGAAAAATATTTTCAAACAATTCAGCATTTTTTGTTTCAACAATATTATTATTTTCAAGTACATCACTTTTGACTAGGGGTGGGCATCGGTCAATTTGGTTCGGTTATTAATATTATCGGTTTTTCCTATCGGGTATCGGTTTACAAATATCACAACCCGATAAGCAAACTGAGAAGATATTGGTTATCAGTTATCGGTTAATCGGTTATCGATCATTATCGGTTCGGTTATCGGTTTACCCGATAAGATAAAATAACTAAAACACTTATGTTTAGGTATATTTGTAAACACAAGATATTATTTTATTTATTTATATCTTATTCAATCGTTCATCATTGTTGTGTAAATCTATATATATTCCAACAATCATTTTATCTGGTTACTTTTTAAAAAAAAAATTCTTTATCCCTAGCTCCTTCAAATGATAGGTAACAAATAAGAACTATAAAAAGAAGAATTGTTTAACTTATTTATTCATCTTCCGAAAGCTTGAGTATGTACTACCACTACTACAATACTTCGTTACAAAAACTATTGCAAAAAGTAGTGACTTAACTATGTAAATTAATATGTGAAAGTTTGTCATAGAAATTAATTTTGTTCATCTGTGTAATTTTTCAGCAAGTACAAGAGCATCAACGAGCAGATGTAGCAGACTCATTGTACTTTGATGCATATTACAGATTTAAGGATCCACTTTATGGTTGTGTTGGAATCATTACTTTTTGAAATGGAGCAACTAAAAACTTACACGCCAACCTGAGTCTTGACGGGCTGACTGGTGACTGGTGAGGGTGTGAGCCGTGAGGCGGAGAACTGGTGAGGTCGTGAGGCGGAGAAAGTGAGAAACTGAGAAAGAATAGGGAAAACTATGAATTATGAAACCCTAGTATGTATATACTTAAGGGTAAACTAGTAGATTAGTTAATTCTTATTGGGTTATCGGTTTTACCCAATAACAGAATTGCAAAACCGAGCCCGAACCGATAACCCAATAATTTTTTTTAACCCGTTACCGAACCGTTAACCCAATACCGATAACCCAATTAATTAACGTTTCGGGTTATCGATTTTACCTGATATATGCCCCCCTACTTTTGACTACTAAAAATTTATATATTGCACTGCTTTCAGCATACCCAATAAACATACAATCAGATGTTTTAGATCTTATTTTTCTTTTCTTAGGATCAAGCAACATAACTTTAGCAAGGCACCCCCACACTTTCAAATATTTCAAATTAGGTGGATAGCCCTTCCACAACTCATAAGGAGTTTTACCCATTTTCTTATAAGGAATTCTATTTTGTAAATGACAAACAGATAAAATAGCTTCACCCCAAAGATTATCCGGGGCACCATAACTAACAAGCATGCTATTCATTATTTCTTTTAAGGTCCTATTTTTTCTTTCCGCTACACCATTTGATTGTGGAGAATATGAAAGAGTTATCTTGTGAATTATGCCTTCTTTCTCACAATAATTGATCACGCTCAACTGTGTCTAATGAAAGACTACGCGGGCGTTGCAAATATAACATGGGGTATTATGCCCAGAGTCGATCCCACAGGGAGTTAACGTATCAAGAAAAGCCGTTTCAAAGTACTAAATTCTTACTTAATCAACTTCCGCAACTTTATGAATAATAAGAGATGTTGTAATTACTATTATCGTTAACTAAAATGATAAACTAGGATTAAATAACAAGTAGATGTAAACTATTGGAATAAAGGTCTAAGGCAATGGTTTCCTCCGTTGGTTCTTTCCAGTTGTATATTCCTATAACTTTGATTTGGTTGTCTCTATCAATCATGAACTCTCTAGATATCGTAAATCTTTCTCAAGCATTTATGATAATTTACTAGACGCACTCTCTCGAGCTACGCTAGCTATATTTGCGTTACGGTTCACTTTAGATTGCACCCGAGGTATATTATCTCTAACCCAACCTCTAAGCCCTCGGTTATGACTCTCGTCTATACTCCGGGAGTGGTGTTGTTCAACAACTACCTAAATATGTACTCTTTCTCAATCAGATACATAATAATTAGGAACATCTAGTTGAGGGCCCTTCAACTAACTACAATCAAAACATAGTTGAACAAATAGAGATTAATACCCAATTCACAACTATATTAACATGCCAACAAATTCATCTCCAACGGGTTTCACCAAAACCTTATATTAAAGTATTTAGCTACTCATAATAACAACCCAAATTACAAAAGAATTTATAGTCAATGGTAAAAGAACAAAAGAGGAGAATAAAGATTGATGCCCAATTTTCCTCCTTGCCCCTTGCCCTTGCTTTTGATGTTTTCCACTTTAAAAACTGATTTCTCCCCTCTCTTGGGCGAATTCCTCAAGTTTATATAGGATTTGGGCTTAGAATCCCGTATTTTGCACTTTAGTCCCTGAAGTTTACGCGTCTTGCCGCGGTCGCACCGCGGTTACGCCAGGACCGCGACCACACATGTTCTCTGAGTCTGAGGCTGCTTCCTACCGCAGTTGCACCGCGGCCGCGCCCGGACCGCGGCAGGTCTGCTTTAGCTCTGCTTTTGCTTATTATTTGGTGCACTTTGTGGGTATTATTTGATTGGCCTCCTTTTTCCGTAATTGACTCCAAAAATGTTCTAACGTCCTTTTCTTGTGATATATCACTTGCAATGCATGAAAAGCACTAATCAGAGCATTTTGTTATCAATATTTACATTAAAAACGATACAAAATGTGGTTCCTTAGGGTCCTAATTATAGTAAAATTCACCTATTATCAATAATCATTCAACAAAATAAATTCACCACCTCTATCGGATCTAACTCTTTTGATGTTCTTATCTAATTGATTTTTTACTTCAGATTTATAAATTAAAAACTTATCAATAGTTTCATCTTTATTTCTCAACAAATAAACTTTTGTATATCTAGAACAATCGTCTATAAAAGTCACATAATATTTTTTACCTCCTCTAGTCATAGTTTGTGTCAAGTCTCCTAAATCAGTATGAATTAAACTTAATAATTCAGATTCTCTAAATACTAAAACACATGATTTCTTAATTTGTTTAGCTTCTGCACAAATTTAATGCATTCTCTTAATATATGATAAACTAACATGTCCTAATCTAGTATGCCATAAATTAAAAGAATCAATCAAGTAAGCAGAAGTACTAGCATTTTCATTGATAACATTGAGTACAAACAAGCCATGATTATAATAACCCTTACCAACAAAATTATTATTTTTGGTTAACACGACCTTATCAGATTCAAAAGAAACCTTCACCCATACTTTTTCTAATAATCCCACAGAGACCAAATTGGCTTGGATACTAGGAACATGCAACACATCATTCAATGCCAAAGTTTTGCCGGATGTGAGTTTGAGAAGAACTTTGCCTTTTCCAAGAACTTGAGTAGTTCTTGAGCCACCAAGATAGACAATTTCTTCTCCCTCCTCAACTTGGGTGTAAGATACAAAGTCTTTTTTGTTAGCACATATGTGCCTAGTGGCACCCGAATCTAACTCCCAGTCTTTCACATTGGCCACAAGGTTCACTTGGGAGACAACCGCAACAATTATATCATCCACTTTGGCTTCAGTCAAATTTACTTTAGCCTTAGCAGGATTGTCATTCCCAGACCTTTTCCGACATTGAGCAACATAGTGTCCACGTTTGCCACACACAAAGCAGTTGTATTTTTCCATGAAGGTTTGATTGTTGGTTTTGGGCTTATAACCATTTCTTTTGTCATACCTGTTGTTCGTTTTTCTCTGGCGCTTGTAGTCCTTGCTTTTAGTAGCAATCTCTTTTCCTTTGTCAGCAACAACTTGCTTGCGGTTAAAATTATCCCCACCAAAAACCTCAATTTTTGAAACATCAAGAAAAAGTTTTAGCATAGGTAATTGGTGATAGAACATCAACATAAATAGTTGGGGCAACGAGTGTAGTAGCATCAACAGCAACATTAGCGGCGTTATTCTCCATAATAACAACGTGGAAATATTCTTAAGATTGTTTTAAAAATTGAATGATTATGGAGAATAAAAAGTTTAGCTTGAGGCATGTCAGGGACACTGTCCTTAAGGATATTTCGCCTACACCGTGATGAATATTATTAGGCGTATCCCCCGGAATTAAACAAGCTCTTATGGTGTAACTACGAACAAAAACAACAAAGACTTTTAAGAAAAAAACCCAGCACAAAAGAAAATAAGAAAGAAATTTTTCCTTCACACATTTTACAAAGTAAAATCAAACACACATATAGGCTTTTTAAAGCCTATACCGAAACGTCAAGTTCAACGTCCAAATTCAAATGTTAAGAATCAAAGCCACTAAGACTGTTGCAATGGATAGTGGTTTCAAAACAAAGAATTTAAAGGCTATGAATGCTAATAAAAGGTATGGTATAATATTATAATAATGCTTATTAATCATACCTAGTAAAGGATAAAGAATATATTATAATTTTCAGTTATAGATATTAACATATATTCATTGATTAGTCTAATATAGACCCACTAAAAGAATGAACCTAGACATCAATTTAAAAATTCTTTTTGAGATATTAAAAAATATTGTTAGTATTATTTTTTAACAACCGTAACGTACCAAACAAGAAAATACTGAACCGTATTGAATTACTTTGGTACGGTATTTATATACACAATTGATAAATCGAATATCGAAATATCGTTCCGAAATTCTTAAATACCGTACTGAAGTACCGAACGCCCACCCTACCTAAGGTGGTAACTGAAATTATGATTGTTTCTAAGTTGCTTCAAGGACCTATTTAGATATTTTATAGGTAGGACAAATAGATATGGGGACATGGCCCCCCCTTGTCTCAGCCAAACGTAGCATGAAATACTGGAGTTAGATCATCATTCAACAGTAATGAGTAATTGATTGCGGAAAACACAAGTCGTGATCAGATTGACCATTTTCGGAGGGATTTAAAAATACAGTAAGACCTGACTCATGAAGTCTTAATTCAGAGTAAGGGTGTAATGTGGGCCGGGCCTGGGCCAAACGGGTTCGGGATCTGGCAGGCCGGATTCATGCGGGCCCGGGCCAAACGGTCCTAATGGGTGGAACCGGCCTACTGTGGGCCTAAGCCCATATGGGCCCGGGCTAAGTGGGGCGCGCCCACGAGCCTAAACGGGCCTAAATGATCCGGGCTATTTTTTTTTAGTTTTTTTTTTATCTAAGGCAATTTCTTATAAATCTTGTAATTCAAATTTAAACACAAAAAAATAGTAAAGAGATATTCAAACTTGCATTAACATTGCATAATAAATTAATAATACTTCAAATTAATTTAACAAACTACAACATTAAGCATAATACGTCTAATAATTTTAAAATAACACAAATTGTTTGAAATAAACTTAAAATCTTAAATACGAATGTCTTGAGGACGCACTTGACAATACTTTATTGGATGCCTCCTTAAAGGGCATGTGCCCTCCAACTTTGCACGCCGAGTGTAGACTCGACCATAGTACTTGCACGTTATCGTGTAAGTTTCTTCATTTTCTTCTACCACATTATAGTGTTCCCGAATAAATGGGGTAACTCTAGAATCACCGGGCATGATTTAACTTGAATTGAGAATTTGAGTTTGAGAAATGAGAGAGATTGATGATTTTGTGAGTAAAAATGAAAGAATAAGGGGATATTTATAGTTGAGGATGGGGGAATAGTGTAATTATAAAAAGTTTTGGGGCCAAATGACTATTTTTTGAAAAAGCCAAACGGCTAGTTTTTGAAATTATAGCCATTGGCTATTTTAATTTTTTTTAATGTAATTATATTATATTTTCTAAGGCAATTTATTGTAAATTATATTATATAATTATGACTTATGTCTTGTAATTCAAGTTTAAACACACAAAAAAAATGTAAACAAATATTCAAGGAAATGCAATTTCCTTGTAATTTTTATTAATACGACATTTAAAAAAATGACAATATCTTTCTTAGTCTTCCTCCCCCCAATGGAATGAGCACAACAAGGTACTAATACCACTATTAAAAGGAAAAAAAACTAATCAAGATGTGCCAAAATACAAGTTACATATTAATCTACATATTGTCACACCTCCTTTTTCACCCGGTAAGGGTAATAAGGGAGTTTTTCCACTTTAAGTAACATTATTCGAATTTTGGGATTTATTTATATTCAGAGTCGCCACCCAAATTTTTTATGGTGTTCCGGGATACCATTTATTTATTGAAAATCGCAAAATCGAAGAACTTTGACTCTATTTAAATTGTCTGCGAACCAGAAATCCGGGTAAGGAATTCTGTTAACCCGGGAGAAAGTGTTAGGCATTCCCAAGTTCCGTGATTTTAGCACGGTCGCTTAATGATTAAACTTGGCCTATATTATTTAATTACTGCATTTTACCTTTTACCGTTTTTTAAATTACTTGACTATTCATATTTAAAGAATTATTTTAATACGAGTTACGCGTACGTATACCCGTTTTATTTAGTACGCTAAAAAATCATGTCACGCGTGCGTGTACATAATTAATAGCACTTAATTAATATTAAAAGCATTTGGCCAAAGTCACGCGAACGTGTACCTTGGTTTAATTTTGAAAATCGATGCTTAAATCATGTCACGCGTACGAGTATATAATTTATCACGCTTAATTATTTAAGAAAAACTCCAAAGCCGCGCGAACGCGTACCTTTATTTTATTTTGAAAATCGACGCTTAAATCGTGTCACGCGTACGTGTACACAATTTGTTACGCTTAATTATTTAAGAAACTCAATTCATCTTTAAATCGTACTCGTGTCACGCGAACGTGTACACAATTAATAAAATTTTATCATTAAGACTATTTGGTCCAAAGTTGCGCGAACGCATACTTCGGTCTTAATTTGAAGCTAGTAATTATACCACGCGAACGTGTACACAATATATGATAATATACTTTAAAGTGCGCCTAAAGCATTCTACAATGTTCATTTTTTGAAATCTTAATTATCTTATGCGAACATATACATAATCACGATAAAAAAATTAAAATCGCACCTAAAGCAAACTACGATATTCATGAAGCTACTAAACATATAGCCCAAAGACAATTTTCTTTAATACTTGTTAATGGCATGAACCCAAATTCTGTTCAAACCAATTTCATTGTTTTAATGGGTCAATACAGCAAAATAAACTCAAACCTCTATTTGCTCCCTTAGTCCCAACTCCACAGACCCAATATACCAATTCAACAATTTATATTAAACCCTCGTTATCTTACCTAATTGATAAACACCAGACAACAATTAAGCATTTAAAATAAACTAAATAAAAGGAAAATCATAACAAAGCAGATACAAGTAAAAACCATATTAATCACTAAAAGGAAATTAAAATGAAAGCTAAGGCATGATAAAAATGAAAAAGCATCAAATATTCAATGAATCCATCATATTCCAAGAATTAACAAAAAAAATAGTGAGAACAATGAAAGGATTGAAATAGACCTTAAGATGTTACTTTGAATTTTGATCATTTTACAGCGTCAAAATCAAAAGAAGGCCAAACCGCGAACGAGACCTCGAACGAAAACACATTGACCCGATTGACTCAAAAATGGAGTTCCGGCGGACCTCGAGCTTGTATGTTGGTCTTTCTCTGCTTTGGTGCGAATTGGAGGGCTGATTTGGTTGAAACAGTAGTTTGTCTCTTTGTATTGCAATTAAATTTTAATTATTTGGATTAATTTAAAACGTGAAGAGGCTTGGAATTGAGAGAAACATCGACCTTCTTTATTTGAGGGAGATGAGAGTAAAGGTTTTGGGTTGTTGCTGCTCTCTTTTCTTAGAGGCGTGACTGCCGTTCTTTTTTTCTTAAGGGGGAAGGTCCTTTTCTCATCATAGGTCTCTTTTGTTTTATAGAAGAGAGAAGAGATTTAGGGTTGTAATGTGGGAAATTTGGTTGGGCCTGTGACTTTGGGCCCTGAAATTGGGCCAATTTGAAATAAGGGCAAATTTTATCTTTCAAAAATAGTCATCTTACTACTAATTAAATTTCGTTTATCAAAACGACCTAATTAACATTTTAACTAATTAAATAAACTAATTGATTAAGCTAATGTATATTTTTTGTGACTTTTATATATTAATCTATCAATTAAAGGGTAATTAATTTCTAAAAATGCGAATTAAACCTAAGATTACATGAAATGAAGAATGTGACAATTTTATGATTTTACTATGATTTTAAATATTAAACATGCATGAAATGCAACTAAATAAAGAAAAGTTCCTAAAATTCATTAAAAGTTATTTTTGTATTATTTTTAGGAGTGAACTCCATGCGTGGCAAACATTGGGTGTTCACAGCTGCCCCTCTTTGCTCGAGAACATGAAGAGTTTTCGGGAAAAGATAAAGTGAGCAACCACGAGCAATTTTTGCCCGTTTGGTACTCCATTTGGAAGCATTTTGAAAAAGGTTTGACCGAACCTTGCTTCGGAGGTTGCCTACATATCCTTGGCTATAAAGGAATCAGGTCAGTTTAGTTCTGGAAGTTTTGGAATGATGAGTTCGAGAGTCGAGCGAGGTTCCGTCCGAGGCTTCGGTTCATGGTCCTGCTATTACATCAAAATCCAAATGAAAAAGACTAACTAAGCCTATCAACTACGAGTTACAAGATTCCTATCTACGGGCCTTCTGAAGCTTGATCTTGAGTCTTGGATGCTTCTTTATACAGACTATGATCTGAATCTTGATGCTTGTTCGTTGTAGGTGTTGGTTAAAGCTTCTTCAGCTTTTTGGATCAAGGTAGGATATACAGAACGGATGACTTCAATATCATCCTGAATCGTCCACGTCTTTCCCGCTTCTGCACTTTGTAATTCAACTATTTTCTTTTTCTTATTTTCTTTTATTCTGAATTGAGACGTCTTCTTTTGGTCGTCTCGAAACCATTGTCCTAAAAATGCAATCTGCACAAAATCAAAAAGCAAACGAACGAAATTTTCTGCCCCAGTTTTCACTAGGAAAATTTCGTGAGTTATTGTAAGGAAATCTATACTACTTTATTTTGAAAGCGGTGAAAAACCGAGAGCAGTGCACCCGGAGTTATTGTAGACTAGGGAGTGGATGCCCTATGCCCAAAGGTAAAATCAACTAGGGGTTGGAGACCCTATGTTGGAAGATATCGACAGGTTATGCAGTCGTCGAGAAAAGATCACCAGGTTATGATGGTGCCTGGGGAGGATCAACGGGTTATGCCGTTGTCCGGGAGCAAAGAGATTACTGGGTTATGCCAGTGTCAAGAAATGATCAACAAGTTATGTTGTTGTCTGAAAAGATCACCAGGTTATGCCAGTGTCTGGAAAGGTCAACAGTTATGTTGTTTCCTGGAGAAAAGAGATCACTAGGTTATGCCAGTGTCAGGAAGTGATTAACAGGTTATGTTGTTGTCCGAAAAAGATCACCAGGTTACGCCAATGTCTGGAAAGGTCAACATGTTATGTTGTTGCCTGGAAAAAGAGATCACAGGGTTATGTCAATGTCAGAAAATGATCACCAGGTTATGCTGTTGTCAGGAAGGATCACCAGGTTATGCCGGTGTCTAGAAAGGTCAACAGGTTATGCTGTTGCCGGGAAAAGGAGATCACTGGGTTATGCCAGTGTCAGGAAATGTTCAACGGGTTATTTTGTTGTCAAGAAAGATCACCAGGTTATGCCGGTGTATGGAAAGGTCAACAGGTTATGATGTTGCTTGGGGAAAAGAGATCACTGGGTTATGCCAGTGTCAGGAGATGATCAACAGGTTATGCTGTTGTCAAAAAGATCACCAGGTTATGCCGGTGTCTGCTAGGGAGTGGGACCCTATGTTGGAAGAATCATCGGGTTATGCCGACATCAACTAGGGAGTGGAGACCCTACGTTGGCATCAACTAAGGAATGGAATATCCTATGTTGGAAAATAAAATCAACTAGGGATTGTATATCCTATGTTGGAAAAATCATCAACTAGGGAATGTATACCCTGCGTCGGGAAAAGAAATCAACCAGGGAATGTATACCCTTGATTGGCATCGACTATGGGAGTGTACCCTGTTTCCGAAAAAGAAATTAATCAGGGAATGTATACCCTTGATCGGCATCGACTAGGGAGCGTGTGCCCCCATGTCGGGAAAAGAAATCAACCAGGGAATGTATACCCTTGATTGGCATCGATTACGGGAGTGTATACTCTATGTCGGGAAAAGAAACCAACCAGGGAATGTATACCCTTGATTGGAAAAGAAATCATCAACCAGGGAATGGATACCCTTGATCGGCATCGACTCCGGGAGTGTATACCCTGCGTCGGGAAAAGAAATCATCAACCAGGGAATGGATACCCTTGATCGGCATCGGCTACGGGAGTGTATACCCTGCGTCGGAAAAAGAAATCATCAACCAGGGAATGGATACCCTTGATCTGCATCGACTACGGGAGTGTATACCCTGCGTCGGAAAAAGAAATCATCAACCAGGGAATGGATACCCTTGATCGGCATCGACTACGGGAGTGTATACCCAGTGTCGGGAAAAGAAATCATCAACCAGGGAATTGATACCCTTGATCGACATCGACTACGGGAGTGTATACCCTGCGTCGGGAAAAGAAATCATCAACCAGGGAATTGATACCCTTGATCGACATCGACTACGGGAGTGTATACCCTGCGTCGGGAAAAGAAATCATCAACCAGGTAATGGATACCCTTGATCGGCATCGA
Source organism: Nicotiana undulata (assembly GCA_005239495.1). Lineage (NCBI taxonomy): Eukaryota > Viridiplantae > Streptophyta > Magnoliopsida > Solanales > Solanaceae > Nicotiana > Nicotiana undulata. The sequence goes on from ML295265.1 coordinate 14,418, forward strand.
CTACGGGAGTGTATACCCTGCGTCGGAAAGAGAAATCATCAACAGGGAATGGATACCCTTGATCGGCATCGACTATGGGAGTGTATACCCAGTGTCGGAAAGAAAAATAATCAATCAGGGAATGGATACCCTTGTTCGGCATCGACTACGGGAGTGTATACCCTGCGTCGAGAAAAGAAATCAACCAGGGAATGTATACCCTTGATTGGAAAAGGTGTAGCTAGGGTTTGGAGACCCTATGCCACTTCGATTTTGGGTTGATTTCAACATTATTGCTCTTCTTTTTATTTTGAATAAGTGTGGGAAAGGATTTTTGGAGAAACTTCCCTTTTTGAGTTATTGCTAAGGAGCTGCTTCTAGCTCTTGCTCCTTTTCTTTTGGTTACGCTTTCCTTTGCAATGTTGTTTACACCTGTTTCCTTTAATCAAAGAACAATTTGTTAGTTTGAAACGGTGGTTGGTTTTGCAGCCTTGATTTTCAACAGCTTGATCTTAGTTTTTGTGACGAAGATCTCGACCACTTGCTTGCTTGCTGGGGATTGGGTTTCATCTCTAATCCCGGGGACCCTGGCTTTTCCAAATTTTACCATGGCGATCGGTCACGTGGTACCCAACATTTGACTTCTTTTTTTGTAGGCCTTTCACTCGCTTTTTCTTTTGGATTTCCCGAGTATCGGGGAAGTTTTGGCCCCTCAAATTCCGCTGCAACGGTTAGTCGCGTGGGACTTAAACTTTTCCAACTTTATTTTGCCTCCATCGGCCTTTCATTTATGATTTTCCTCCAATTTTAACTTTAAAGCATTTGGAGCATTTTTGGCTTTTCATTCCTTTGCCAAGAGCGTTAGCCTCGTGGGACTCAACCTTTCACTTCAATTTCCTTTGTAGGCATTTCCATTTGATTTTACCCTTTCAAGAGTTTTGTGTTTAAAGCATCGGCCAGTCGGGATTGACTCGATGCCCCTGATGAAGCTTGGCGCCTTTTGCATGTTGGCCCGTGTCAAACGAGAACCCTGTAAATCAGTTTTGCCATCCTTTCTTTGTCTTGCTTTAGACCGAAAAGAATTGAAGGAAAAATAACAAAGAAACGGAGACAATGAATTTTGACAAGAAATATCCCTTTCGGGGGAGAAGAGAAGAAGGACTTATCTGGAGTGTATGCGGCCTTCAATAAACATGACATGCGTCTTGGACTGAATTCCTGATCTATATAAACCATCTGACTCTCAAAAATTCGTCACGACTTTTACCTCGAGGTCGAGAAACCTTGCCCCAAACCATGTCGATATCAGTGACCAATCCTCTTTTTCGATTAGTAGTGCCCTTTTCGGGTGTTCACCGACTAACCTCTCTCATTTCTCTTCTCGCCATCGCCCTGTAGTGCTCTTTGCGAGTTTTCACTAACAAGACTCTCTCATTTTTAGTTTCTCTACTCACCATCGACTCATGGTTCCCGTGTGGGTTTTCACCAATAAGACTCTCTCATTTTAGTTTCTCTCATTGCTTGCATCGGATCCAAGTAAATTTATCCTCTAATTATGGACTTTCTTGGCCGATCGATCGGAAGGACTTGAACATGATTTGGGGTAAAGGAATTTGTATCGATTTACAACTTTGGAACTTTTCGGGCGAATCATTGCCGAATTTTCATACTTGCCCCTGCTTAAACTCTTGGGGGAATGTGGATTTTTATTTTGGTGTGACTGAACCCCAGGGAGAGACTGCTTACGTATCCTTTCGGAATCAAGTCAGACGTAGTTCAGGGAAACATTTTTTTTGTGTTTTTTTTTCCATCATCATTTTTCTTTTATTTTCTTTTCTTTTCTTTTCTTTTATTTTCTTTTATTTTGATCAACACTTTAAGTTCCAAAGAGGGTAATCAAGGAAGAGTTATCGGCTCAAAGGGTTTACAAAAACTGGTAGTGTTTGGGGTAGCGTGAATGAAAGCCTTCTTCATTTCGACCACATATATCATCACGAAAAGGTCAAACATAATATCGTTTGACTGCATCTGCATTGACAGCCGTTTCGGGGTCATTTCCTTTGATGTCCCCCAAGTACAATGCTCCTTTTGGTAGCAATTTCCCTATGATGTAAGGACCCTTCCAATTTGGGGCGAATTTTCCTTTCGCTTCTTCGTGGTGCGGGAGGATACGTCTTAGGACAAGCTGCCCCACTTCGAAGTTCCTGGGCCATACTTTCTTGTTATAGGCACGGGCCATTCTTTGTTGGTACAAATGCCCGTGGCAGACTGCGGCCATTCTTTTCTCGTCAGTCAAAGTTAACTGTTCCAACCGGATTTTGACCCATTCATCATCCTCAATTTCAGCTTCGACAATGATCCGAAGGGAGGGAATTTTGACTTCCGCCGGAATCACGGCTTCAGTGCCGTAAACCAATAGATAAGGTGTAGCCCCAACTGATGTACGCACGGTCGTGCGATATCCCAATAATGCAAAGGGCAATTTCTCGTATCATTGCCTGGAAGTTTGAATCATTTTCCTGAGAATTTTCTTGATAGTTTAATTTGCTGCTTCAACGGCACCGTTCGATTTAGGCCGATAAGGGGTAGAATTGCGATGTGTGATTTGGAATTGTTCACACACCTCCCTCATCAAGTTACTGTTCAGATTTGCGGCATTGTCAGTAATGATAGTCTTTGGGATACCAAAACGACATATAATGTTTGAATGCACGAAGTCCACCACTACTTTCTTGGTGACTGCTTTAAAAGTGACTGCTTCAATCAATTTTGTGAAATAGTCGATGGCAACCAAAATAAATATGTGTCCATATGAGGCTTTTGGCTCGATTGGCCCGATGACATCCATTCCCCAGGCAACGAAGGGCCAAGGTGCTGACATGGGATGTAACTCTGAGGGCGGTGCATGAATCAGGTCACCGTGTATTTAACACTTATGGCATTTCCGGACAAAGCTAAAGCAATCTTTCTCCATGGTCATCCAATAATACTCGACCGCAAGATTTTCTTTGCGAGGATGTACCCGTTCATGTGAGGACCGCATACTCCTGAATGCACCTCATTCATGATTTTTCCGGCTTCTTTGGCGTCTACGCATCTTAATAGATTCAGATCGGGAGTCCTCTTATACAGTACTTCCCCGCTTAGGAAGATACGGCTGGCGAGTCTCCAAATGGTTCTCTTTTGGTCCCTAGTGGCCTGCTCCGGGTACTCTTTTGTTTTCAAGAATCTTTTGATATCATAATACCATGGTTGGACATCGGGCTCTATTCCGAACATGTTAAAATAACCATGTCTTTCTTTGATTTGAATTTCTAACGAGTCAATGTGAACATTTCCCGGGTAATGAAGCATTGCAGCTAGGGTTGCCAGTGCGTCAGCTAACTCATTGTGGCATCGAGGGATATATCTGAACTCGACAACTTTGAATGGTTTGCTAAGATCTTCCACATGTTGCATGTATGGAAGGAGATTAACATCTCGAGTTTCCCACTCTCGCTGAGCTTGCTTGATAATCAAATCAGAGTCTCCCATGATTAATAACCCATCTACATCCATGTCAATGGCCACATTCATTCCCATTATACAAGCTTCATATTTGGCAGTATTGTTTGTACAGAAGAAACGGAGGCGGGCCGTGGATGGACAGTGTTATCCCGTGGGTGAAATCAAAATTGCCCTAATCCCAACACCTTTCGCATTGACGGCTCCGTCAAAGAACATTTTCCAAGTGTTGGCGTCCTCAGAAGTTATCTCGACTGAATTTACCTCCTCGTCTGGGAAGTAAGTACTTAGGGGTTGGTAGTCGTCATCGACAGGATTTTTTGCCAAGTGATCTGCCAAAGCCTGGGCCTTCATTGTCGTGCGAGTGACATAGACTATGTCGAATTCGGTGAGCAAAATCTGCCACTTTGCTAATCTTCCGGTGGGCATTGGCTTTTGGAATATGTACTTCAATGGATCCAGCCTAGTGATGAGGTAGGTGGTATAAGCCAACAAATAATGCCGGAGCTTCTGAGCGACCCAAGTTAGAGCGCAACAAGTTCTTTCCAACAACGTATACTTGGCTTCGTAGCTCGTGAACTTCTTGCTCAAGTAATATATGGCCTGTTCTTTCTTCCCGGTTGCGTCATGTTGCCCGAGAACGCATCCAAAGGAATTTTCTAACACCGTCAGGGATAAGGATAAGGGTCTTCCTGGTTCTGGTGGGACTAGCACTGGCGGGTTCGTCAGATATTCTTTGATCTTGTCGAAAGCGTTTTGTCATTCGTCTGTCCATTTGATGGATGCATATTTCTTCAACAGCTTGAATATAGGCTCACAAGTGGACGTCAACTGAGCGATGAACCTACTTATGTAATTCAACCTACCCAGCAGACTCATGACCTCCTTCTTGGTTCTCGGAGGTGGGAGATCCCGGATAGATTTTATCTTTGTCGGGTCCAGTTCGATGCCCCGTCGGCTGACTATAAACCCCAGTAATTTCCTAGACGGAACTCCGAAGGCACACTTGGCCGAGTTTAGTTTCAGATCATACTTACGCAGACGTTCGAAGAATTTCCTCAAATGCTGGACATGGTCATCTTGCGTCCTGGATTTAATAATCACATCATCCACGTATACCTCAATCTCCTGATGCATCATGTCGTGGAAAATGGAGGTCATGGCCCTCATATATGTTGCCCCAGCGTTCTTTAGACCGAATGTCATGACTCGGTAACAGTAGGTGTCCCAGGGTGTAGTGAAGGCTGTCTTTTCTGCATCTTCTTCATCCATTAATACCTGGTGGTATCCAACATAGCAATCCACGAAAGACTGTACCTCATGTTTGGCACAATTGTCAACCAGGATGTGTATGTTTGGTAGTGGAAAGTTATCTTTGGGGCTTGCTTTATTCAAATCTCAGTACGACACGTACTCTGAGTTTCCCGTCCTTTTTGGGTACTGGGACTACGTTGGCTAGCCATGTGGTGTATCTGACTACTCGGATTACACCGGATTTTAGTTGTTTGGTGACCTCTTCTTTAATTTTGTCACTGATATCTATTTTGAATTTTCTTTGCTTTTGTTGGACGGGTGTATAACCGGGATAGGTCGGCAATTTATGTACCACCAAATCTACACTTAGTCCGGGCATGTCGTCGTAGGACCAAGCAAACACGTCTTTGAATTCAAATAGAAGTTTAATCAGAGCGTCCCTAGTTCTTTCATCAGTGTGGACGCTTATCATGGTTTCTCGACCCTCTTCTGCATTACCCAAGTTGACGGGTTCTGTTTCGTTTAAGTTTGGCTTAGGCTTATTCTCGAATTGTTCTAATTCTCGGTTTATTTCCCTAAAAGCCTCTTCTTCATCATATTCCAGTTCTTGATTCATTATTTCAAGATTAGACAGCGTATTAAGATCAGAGCATGAAGTCCGCAAGCATGTCATGTTATTTAAGGCCGCATTATTAGGACTGAAAATAAGAAAAATAAGCAAAAATCAGAAGGAATAATAGACTATGAAATTTTGATTTCATTTCATTGAATTTGAACATAGGAGGGTTTACATCGGAATTCAAAAGGCAATAAATTAAAAACACTTGAGTTACACCCTGAAATAACTCATAGTGTAGGAAAGATGGCAAAACTGGACTACCGGGTCTCCCGCCTGACGGGGAATGGAGTAGCCTTCCAATTCTGTAACTTGGCGTTTGGGCCCATGTATTGCACCTCAGCGGTGCTTGATCCTTCTCCTGGCTGAACCATGTTGGTCTCATCTAACATCTGTCTCATGGCCCCACATATTTCCTCGATTTCTTCGGTCGTAAATGCCTCTTCTTCTTCTTGAATATACTGTGGTTCGATGAAGGTCTCAGTAATGTGCGGGACTGGTTGAGGCAGTTCCCATCCATTGTTTTTGCGAGCGTTGGCCCATTGCACATCTTCATCAGTGGCTTGGAAACATATGCCAAAGAATTTTTCAACGGCGGGTAGAGAGATCGGTTCAGTAATGCCTTGTAGGGATACCCCAAGCCCCTTTTCGGGTTTAAACCCGCGTCTAAGCATGTCAGTATCGACCATGATTGACGCATTAGATAAACAGGGTTGTGGGCATGGAGTCCTTTCTTCATGTTGATCTGCCAGCACAATTTCAAATGCTTGATAGACAATATGCTCGCTCCCTTCTCTGGCTTCTAGACAGGGGACCGAGGGGTCTCTGTAGATTGACTGCTCGTCCTCCCCGTGGACCACTATCTCCTGGTTTTCATATTCGAATTTGACCATTTGATGAAGGGTATATGGTACTGCTCCAGCGACGTGAATCCACGGTTTCCCTAGCAAGAAATTATACGAGGTGTCCATATCCAGGATCTGGAATGTTACCGTAAAGTCTACAGGGCCGATTGTCATGATTATGTCTATTTCTCCAATGGTATCCCTTTTGATTCCATGGAAGGCACGAACACAGACATTATTCGGCCTGATTCTCTCAGTACCGAATTCCATCCTTTGAAGTGTTGACAAGGGGAAGATATCTACCCCGGAGCCTCCATCAAGCATAACTCTCTTCACATAATATCCCTCACTTTTAACCGTTAAGTGTAAAGCTTTGTTGTGAGCGGCCTCTTCAGGTGGTAGATCATTCTGGCTGAAGGAAATTTTATTTACTTCAAAGAAGCGCTCAGCCATTCTTTCCAATTGTTCGACTGAGGTCTCTGCCGGAACATAGGCTTCATTTAGCATTTTCAAGAGTATTTTCTGATGCTCGTTTGAGCCCATCAACAGAGATAAAAGTGATACTTGGTCAGGGGTTTTCCTGAGCTCTTCGATATTGGCGTATTCAGCCATGTTCATTTTCTTGAAGAACTCTTCCGCTTCTTCGGAGGTGATGGGTTTCTTGAGGGGGAACCGTTTGTGCTTGTTCTTGGCTAATTCTTTCAAATTAAGGTATCCTTCAGAGGAGTTTGCTTCAATTTCTTCCCCCGTGATCTCTTTTCCCTTGTATGTTACTATCGTCTTTTTGTAGTTCCAAGGGACGGCAGTCGTATTCTATACGGGAGTTTGCGGCGTGCTGCTAATAACCACAGACTCATTCAGCTTTGGCGAAGTTATTTTCCCCCGTGCCACGTACGTCCCTTTTGGCACATACTTTGTTGGGCCGTTCATCATGGCTCTGTTGAATTGTAGTCTTCTGGGAGGACTTAACACACGTTGTTCCTTCCTGGGTGCCCTAGGGACGTAAAGAACATCTTCTTTGGAGGGTCCCGTCTTTGTCTTGGCTTCAGCCTTCCCCGTGGCCTGAGGGGAAGGGTCACTCTTCTTCATTTCCTTAACTGGCTTAGGTGCCGCCTTAGGCTTTGTCTCTACATCTGCGATGTCGATGATAGACTTTAAAGCATGATCAAAATCTTGGTCCTCGCAAATCATGTCGATAACAGGCCCATTATTGTGAATGGGCAATGGGTTGTTCGTCACATTGGGAGCTTCTTCGTCCCTTAGTATCACCTTCTTTTGTTCTATAAGGTTCTCCACGGCTCGTTTAAGGGTCCAACATTCCTCCGTGTCGTGCCTTTCTGCTCCGGAATGGTAGGCACAATTGGTTCCCGGCTTATATGATGTTGATGTTGAATTTTTCCTGGTCGGAGGTACGGGCTGCAGAAGCCCCATCTGGACTAACTTTGGGAAAAGGATCGCATAAGGCTCACCAATATGAGTGAAGTTAAATCTCCTTGGTGGTTCACGGGGGTAAGCATTGTACGAGTAGTTGTTTTTAGGAGGGCGTGGATTATGTGGAGCTGAAGGAGGATGGTTATTTCTGGGTGGTGGAGCTCTGTTTTGGTTATACTGCTGTGGCCGGGGCTGCGGCTAAGCATTCATTACAGCATAGGGCATGGAATAGGCTACTTCCTGATGAGGATAGTAGTGTTGTGCACATCCGGGAAATGGGCATGGATATCCCCGAGGTCGTCGAGAATTCCTAGGGCCCGAAGCCATCATGGCTCCTTCTTCTTTCTTCTTTATATTTTCCAGGCCTCTCGAGCTGGTTTGAATAGCTTGGGAGGTGGCTCTCAAAGCAGATTGACTCAAAATACGGTCTGTCTTCAAGCCATTTTCGACCATCTTGCCAATTTTTATGGCCTCCGCGAATGGCTTGCCCATGGCGGACATCATATTCTGAAAATAATCGGACTCTTGGGCCTGTAGGAAGATACTAATCATTTCATTTTCCTCCATGGGAGGTTTCACTCGGGATGCCTGTTCCCGCCATTTGATTGCGTACTCCCGAAAACTTTCGGAAGCTTTCTTTTTTAGATTGGACAGAGAATTTCTGTCTGGAGCTATATCTATATTGTACTGGAATTGTATTACGAAATCTCGAGCCAAGTCATCCCATACATGCCAATGGGATATGTCTTGATCAATGTACCACTCTGAGGCAGTACCGGTGAGACTTTCCCCAAAATACGCCATCAGTAGCTCTTCTCTGCCTCCTGCTCCTCTCAATTGGTTGCAGTATCTATTTAGATGAGCGATCGGGTCACCATGCACATCATACTTTTCAAATTTTGGTGTCTTGAAACCCACAAGTAGATGCACGTGAGGAAACATGCATAAATCAGCGTATGACACGCTCTTTTCGCCGCTTAAACCTTGGATGTTTTTCAAACCTTGCTCGAGGCTCTTCATTTTTCGGGTTATTTCATCTTGTTTAATATTTTTCAAAATCTTTTCTGGTTCCACAGGGGACTCAAATTGTGGGTACTGCGGGTAAGCATTTGGGGTAACTCGTGCAGTATCCAACCGGAACTTAGGAGCTTGGAAAGTAAAATTTGTTGGCTCTAAACTCTGTCATGCCAGTGTTGGTTGTGCCGCACTTGTATCTGGAGGCGCAGTGAACATCACAAAAGGTAATCCCGAATTCGGTGCCTAGGGGCAAACCTCAGAAGGCATTCCGATATAATTTGAGGCCATGGTTGGGAACCCAAATGGAGTAAACGGGTTTGGCATTGAAATGGGCACGTTGGTGGTGCCTCTGGTTCTGGGAATGAGTTCAGGAAAACTAGGGATGGCATTAGGTGTCTCCCTCCCGCTGGACCAAGCGTCCCACATCTCTAGCATACGGCATTTCAGTCTTCTGTTTTCTTCGGCGACTGCCGATTCCGCTTGAGGGATAACCGATGGGGGGCCATCCTCTGGTTCAAGAATAGACAGGTGACTTTCCGACGTCATTGCTACACTTTCTTTAGATCTGGTGAAATATGGATGTGTCGCCAGAATACCACCGCAAACCAACCACCGTAAGAATAGTAACCTTAAGAGTAGACATCAAATTGGGTTAGTGGGAGATATTAACACATAGGAATCACACATTGGGATGCGATGCCCCTAAACAGTTATTGTTGCTCTAAAATGTTTGCGACGGTTGTGTGTTTCATCCCGGCTTTAGTATTATCTCTCTCTTTCTTTCTTTTTATTCTTTATTTAATTTTTCTTTGGAGACTATGATCGAATCCTATGTGGATTGCCTACGTATCATGACGCCGCATGAATAAGATCATTACGTAGTTCATGAAATAGAAAAGTAAAGGCAACTTTCATTTCACTATTAAAGACAATTCTTTTCGTTACAAGTGATTTTTGGAAATACCAAATGAACATGAAAGAAAAATACAAACTCTAGACTTAAAACAAGACATATTTTCATTTAAATCAATAAAAGTACAGACTCAAAAACATCAATGGTAAAGGAGAGCCTCTGGTTGTCTTCTCGGTGCTGGTGGTGCATTAGCAGGCCTTTGTGCAATATCCTGCTGAAGTCGATCCAATTCGTCCATTACTTGATGGACGAAAGTGATCATGGTGGCAAAGAACATGGAAGTGGTCATACCCTCGCACTCGTGGCATTTTTGCACCACGTAGTCGGCTATTTCTGTAATTCTGTGCCGTATGATCCCCTTCTCCCGAAGTAAGCGATCTACCTGATGTGATCGGGCTCCTAACACCTGGGAAGTTGCATCATTTTGCTTTTGCAATTCTTGCACTGTTCCTTCCAGCTGACCAATCTCTGCATACCAATGCTCCCTTTCTGCTCTGAAGTCTTTGGTCTGTTGGACCATTTCGTTCCCCATGGCGAAAAATTTTTCTTTCAAGATGGCCATTTCTTTACTATATTTTTGCCTCAATTGACGAGTCTGCTCTTCCGTCCCTTTTGCTAACTCCCTTTGGGCTTCTAGCAAGTCTTTTTCAGCTTTTCTTAAATCGAAGGTGTAGTCATGTACCTTCAACTTTAAGTTGTTAATGAGCTTTTCATCTCTTTCGTTTCTCACAGGTGTCTCGAGGGTTATCTTCAGATTTCGAACTTGGGCACGGAGCATCTCATTTTCTCGAGTCATTTGCCGTTTTTCACCCTCGATTACCTGTGCCTGCAACTGATTGTCGAACTCCATATTTCTCAACTTTTCTTTTAAAGCATGGATGGTGGCTTGATATTCTCTTTCTTTTTCGGCCCAAGCTAGCCTTTCTTGAACTTTATCATCAAAAGCTTGCACATGAGGCCTTTTAGAGGGCCTCTCTGGCTCAGGTTCCGGTCCTTCAGTAATGCAATTCCTTTTCTCAAACCATGCTTCATACCTTGGATCAACTTCCCCTCTAGTAGGATTGGGTACCTGAGTATCTGCTTTCAAGTACCGACAACCGTTCCAACTTTGTTGAATTAAGGACTCAAGTAAGGGGGCCTCGGGGTGTAGCTCGATAACTTGGACGCTCAAATCCTCTTCTTCAGGTATGACTTGGTAACGGCCTAATTGTCTCAAAACCCGCTGGGGCACATATGGTTGGATACTCTTCAGACCCATCAACAATAGGTGGTTCCTGGTAGCAGACATAATTATGACTTCTCGGAGTGGGAGCCATCCCAAAGTCCATTCTATTTGGCTTGCTTTTAGAGATCTCAGATGATCAACCCAGGCCTCGACCCCTTCTGGACAAAGGTAATCTTTCACTCTTTCCTCATAGCCCTGGATGAAGTTGTTTTTATCAGTATCGGTACCATAGCTTATGAGTGGTGGGTGATGGCGAAGATGTTCAATTAGCCACATCTGAAGAATGACATTACAACCTTCAAAGAATGTTTTTCCTAACTTGCATTCAGTCAAAGCCCGGAATATGTCAGATAATATGAGGGGAACCAGGGTATGGTCTTTCTTTTCAGTCAAGACTTGGGCGATTTTGGTTACCCGAATGTCAATAGTCCCTTCAGCATTGGGAAAGACCATAACACCCAGAAATGCTACGATGAAAGCAAACCGGCGATGGATTCTCCAGGTATCCTTATCTTCTTTATTGGTCAAGCCCTTTTCATGTCTTTCAAATCCATCTGAGAAGCCATATTTGGAGTAAAGGAAATAGAATGTACAACACCCATTGAATACTCGGTTTTTGCTGAGTTGTCGGCTAACACGAAGGACCTCGAAGAACCGGTGCACCGACATAGGTCTTGGAAAGATGAGTTGTTGATTCCTTAAGTCCGTATCAAAACCCACGTATCCGGCGACCTCTTCTAAAGTCGGAGTGAGCTCAAAATTCGAGAAGCGGAACACATTATGGACCGGGTCCCAGAAGGTTACCAAGGCTTGGATCAAGTCTTTTCTGGGCTTGACCCCCATAAGATCAACAAAAGACCCCAATTGTTTGCGAATCCATTCTTTTCCCTCCTTATCTATATCATGACATCACATCTGGAGTTGTAGTGGAGCCCCTTCTACAGTGTTTAGTTGCGGAGTTTGGACAATGTTCATTTTTGCACCTGTGAGAAAACAGGGTTAGGATTACCTCTGATTTTGAAACAAAAGACCCATTTTTAATTTTTGAAAGACAAACTTTTCTAAAATGGCTTATTTGTGCAATATTGACCAAAGTGGTCACTTTTTGCCAAAATGGCCCCTTCTTACTTTGAATAAAGTCTTGAGGCCAACGAGGTACTTTTCGGAAAAAGTGACAGACAAATTCGTTCTTTAACGAAAATAGCCCTTTGACAATGTGAAAATGTTCTAAGGCTATTTTGGCAAGAACGGTGTAAGACTTTAACCGAAGCTTGGTCGGTTTTATTTTGACTGACATACATTTTTTTTTGAAAAGTGGGGTCGGGACCGATGAGGCTTACCTATGTATCTCATATCCGATGAGAATCATACCCACGTAGTTCGGTCAGTTTCAACATAACTAAAGAAAAAATGATTTTAACTTATTTTCTAATTTTCTTCCCATTTTGGCTCATTTACAACTATTTTGGAATTCTTTTTTCTTCCCCCTTTTGTTTTGGAAAATTTTGACAGAGTTTCAGGGTATCTTTTCCAAATATCAGGGTTTTTTCAAAACTGGTAAATTTCTAATCTCACTCACTCTTGATTTTTCTGCTATTTTTCTTTCTTTCTTTAGCCGGTCAACAAACAAACTGAGACAAATAATGCACATATAGCAAGTAGGATGCATCAAGATGGTCTTTTTGTTTCGGGTACACCTGTCCTAGACGGACTCAACCCTTGTGTTGAGTCCCCTAAGTAAAAATGCACGTGATGCGGATAATCGTTCCTCTTAGGGATCCAGCATGAGTTTTTGTCATTCTAGGTTTAAACCTGGGGTTTTGTTCTATACATTGGCTACCCGAGCGGACACCTCGAGTCGGGGTGGGAGCGACGTACCGGTGGCGCGAAAGGCTATCCGGCCTAGTGGGTAGTCCATCCCCGTATTTCTTACTTGGTATGACTTCTAACAGAAAGGCGGGCCACGCGAACGTGTGCACCAATTTTAGAAGACTCAGAAGGGAGACGTAAGAAGATAGTATAAATACATTTCAAATAAATATCAAAGCGGTAAATAAATAATAAAGCGGTAAATAAATAACATTTAACACATTTGAGCGCACAAAACACAGTAATATCACAAATTGAGAAAGCCAAGTAAAATCACATAAAAGCTCGAATTCTTGAACCCTGAACCAGAGATTCTGGGTTCTTTTAATCCCCAGCGAAGTCGCCAGAGCTGTCACACCTTCTTTTTCACCCGGTAAGGGTAATAAGGGAGTTTTTCCACTTTAAGTGACATTATTCGAATTTTGGGATTTATTTTTATTCAGAGTCGCCACCTGAATATTTTACGGTGTTCCGGGACACCATTTATTTATTAAAAATCCCAAAATCGAAGAATTTTGACTCTGTTTAAATTGTCTGCGAACCAGAAATTCCGGTAAGGAATTCTGTTAACCCGGAAGAAGGTGTTAGGCATTCTCAAGTTTCGTGGTTCTAGCACGGTCGCTTAATGATTAAACTTGGCCTAAATTATTTAATTACTGCATTTTACCTTTTACCGCTTTTTAAATTACTTGACTATTCATATTTAAAGAATTATCTGAATACGAGTTATGCGTACGTATACCCGTTTTATCTAGTACGCTAAAAAATCATGTCACACGTACGTGTACATAATTAATAGCACTTAATTAATATTAAAAACATTTGGCCAAAGTCACGCGAACGTGTATCTTGGTTTAATTTTGAAAATCAACGCTTAAATCATGTCATGCGTACGTGTATATAATTTATCACGCTTAATTATTTAAGAAAAACTCCAAAGCCGCGCGAACGCGTACCTTTATTTTATTTTGAAAATCGACACTTAAATCATGTCATGCGTACCTGTACATAATTTGTTACGCATATTTATTTAAGAAACCCAATTCATCTTTAAATTGTACTCGTGTCACGCGAACGTGTACACAATTAATAAAATTTTATCACTAAGACTATTTGGTCCAAAGTTGCGCGAACGCATACTTCGGTCTTAATTTGAAGCTCGTAATTATACCACGCGAACGTGTACACAATATATGATAATATACTTTAAAGTGCGCCTAAAGCATTCTACAATGTTCATTTTCTGAAATCTTAATTATATTACGCGAACGTATACATAATCACGATAATAAATTAAAATCGCACCTAAAGCAAACTACGATATTCATGAAGCTACTGAACATATAGCCCAAAGATAATTTTCTTTAATACTTGTTAATGGCATGAACCCAAATTCTGTTCAAACCAATTTCATTGTTTTAATGGGTCAATACAGCAAAATAAACTCAAACCTCTATTTGCTCCCTTAGTCCCAACTCCACAGACCCAATATACCAATTCAACAATTTATATTAAACCCTCGTTATCTTACCTAATTGATAAACACCAGACAACAATTAAGCATTTAAACTAAACTAAATAAAAGGAAAATCACAACAAAGCAGATACAAGTAAAAACCATATTAATCACTAAAAGGAAATTAAAATGAAAGTTAAGGCATGATAAAAATGACAAAGCATCAAATATTCAATGAATCCATCATATTCCAAGAATTACAAAAAAATAGTGAGAACAATGAAAGGATTGAAATAGACCTTAAGATGTTACTTTGAATTTTGATCATTTTACAGCGTCAAAATCAAAAGAAGGCCAAACCTCGAACGAGACCTCGAACGAAAACACACTGATCCGATTGACTCAAAAATGGAGTTCCGGCGGACCTCGAGCTTGTATGTTGGCCTTTCTCTGCTTTGGTGCGAATTGGAGGGCTGATTTGGTTGAAACAGTAGTTTGTCTCTTTGTATTGCAATTAAATCTTAATTATTTGGATTAATTTAAAACGTGAATAGGCTTGGAATTGAGAGAAACATCGACCTTCTTTATTTGAGGGAGATGAGAGTAAAGTTTTTGGGTTGTTGCTGCTCTCTTTTCTTAGGGGTGTGGCTGCCGTTCTTTTTTTTTTTAAAGGGGGAAGGTCCTTTTCTCATTATAGGTCTCTTTTGTTTTTATAGAAGAGAGAAGGGATTTAGGGTTGTAATGTGAGGAATTTGGTTGGGCCTGTGACTTTGGGCCCTGAAATTGGGCCAATTTGAAATAAGGGCAAATTTTATCTTTCAAAAATAGTCATCTTACTACTAATTAAATTTCGTTTATCAAAACGACCTAATTAACATTTTAATTAATTAAATAAACTAATTGATTAAGCTAATGTATATTTTTTTGTGACTTTTATATATTAATCTATCAATTAAAGGGTAATTAATTTCTAAAAATGCGAATTAAACATAAGATTACATGAAATGAAGAATGTGACAATTTTATGATTTTTCTATGATTTTAAAATATTAAACATGCATGAAATGCAACTAAACAAAGAAAAGTTCCTAAAATTCATTAAAAGTTATTTTTGGATTATTTTTAGGAGTGATCTCCATGCGGGGCAAAAATTGGGTGTTCACACATATTATCTCTAACAAATTTCATAAATCCTTCAAGGTTCGGAGGAATTTCCGTTGGTGGCGGCGGAAAAGAAGCTTGTTCATCACCGCTTCCGGACGAAGCAACATCCTCCGTAAGTAACAGTGTTAATTCCCAGTTGAACTAGATTTGACCCGGTACTAGGGTTAACCTGAGTACTTACACTTGTCCCATCTTGCTTAGCTTTCATTTGAAGCCATCTAGCTTTATCATTAGGGTGTTTCTGTAAGTGTCTAGTCAAACTACCCGTACCACCACGTTCTCCAGTAAATTTATAAGCCATCAAGAGCCCACAAGTTTTAAACTTAGCATTATTTTGATCTCTTACTTGAGTAAAAAAGTGCCAAACAAGAGATGTTTCGCACCGTTTAGAATGTTGTCTATTAAAGGTAGGGGTTACTACAGGAGGGTCAGGCGGGGTATTATTTTGGATTATTATCAGTTTGGTTAGCAACAAGACTAGTAGGTGTATCATCTAAATCCTATTGCATTTCATCTAAATCACCATTTTCCTCATCGATAGTTTGATTACCATAAAGAACATTCATATATTCATTATTTAATTGTTGACCTGGTGTAATATCATGTATGAATTCACGGTCGGTAAATTGAAATAAGGGTTATCACTATCAAGAATAATAGGTGGAGGAGGACGGGTAATAGGTCTGGGTCGGGGGAGTAGTTGTAGCTTGCCTACTAGATTCACCAATTTTAGATTTTTCCTTACCACCAAACATTTTTTTCAAAAGAAAAGTCCATATTAATTATAAGGAAAACAAATTAAACAAACAATACTATAATATTAAAACTTAAGAGTTGGAACGAGTTTACCGAATTGACGAACAACTTCTTGAAAATTGTATAATGTTGAAGACTTCAATTCACCAACTTCACAATTTTTCACAAATTGCAATAATAAAGCAAGCAATTATAGAAGAAAATTAGAGAGAGATTGATGATTTTATGAGTAAAAATGAAAGAATGAGGGGGTATTTATAGATGAGAATAGGGAAAAAGTGTAATTATAAAAAATTTGGGAGCCAAATGGCTATTTTTAAAAATGCCGAACAGCTAAATTAAGAGGCCAACGACTAGATTTTAAAATTCTAACTGTTGGTCATTTTTTAAATAAATTTTTTTTTAAACAAAAGAGTCGTTGGGCCCGTATGGCCCGGTTGAACCGGCCCTGGTCCGCCTGCCGGTCCCGGGCTCACGGTTCCAAAATCAAGGCCCACCCCATATGGGCTCATCGCCCCCCCAGGCCCGAATCCACCACGAGCCGACCCGTTTAGCCCAAAAGCCCACATGGGCCGCGGGGCCGGTCAGGCCCGGCCCACATTACAACATTAATTCAGAGAATCAAATGCCTTTTTGATATCCAAGTTTACTTCTGCATTTGGAACTCTAGAGTCCATTGTTTGAGGATCATTGGCAAGTTCCTAAGGGGTTGTTTGGCTGGAATACGATTTATACCGGTATAAGTTATGCCGATATAAGTTATATTGGGGTAAATTATGTTGGGATTAGTTATGCTGGGATTGTTATTTATTCATTGTTTGGTATGTTGTATTAAAAATGACAATTGCATAATTTTTAAGAAGAAGGTATAAGTTATACGAATGCTAATTTCTAAGAAGAAGATATAAGTATATGGTTCATTTTGCAATATACAAGCTTTATCCTCTTTAGATTCAAATTTAACGATATAATTTTTAAGAAGAAGGTATAAGTTATACGAATGCTAATTTCTAAGAAGAAGATATAAGTATATGGTCCATTTTGCAATATACAAGCTTTATCCTCTTTAGATTCAAATTTAACGATATAATACACATCATGCAAGAAGACCCTAGGTGTTTTCACAGAGTGCCAAACCCCATATACAAATGGAAGCATTTCTTTGAATTTCGGGGTTCCTCCAATTACATATCCAATAAGCGCACATAGCCACTTCTGCTTCTGTTTATCTATTTCCTGGTGGTTTAATTGTACAACCCCGATCCCATTTTTTATCACTGGAGGGAAGAAATTAAGTTTCATACCTTGGGTTTGTGTCCGGTTATTCTTCACGAATCACGACCTCTACCATCGTTGGTGTTGCATGTTGAGCATCTAACGCAAAAGACAATTTTCGGGCAAGTTACCCTTATAAAAGGAAAAAGTAGTTATACTTGTCTAAATTGCAATAATGTAATAGTCGAATATATTACCATAAGAGTGTGCTTAGATTTTACTTGATTTTTTCTCGTTGATTAAGAGCCCGTTTGGACATAAGAAATTGTTTTTTTTTAATTTTTTAATTTTTTTCTGAAATCGGCATTTGTTCATAAATTTTTTAATTTTCACTTGAAGATAGATTTTGGAAATTTTCGAAAATTTTAAAAACTCCAAAAAACTTTAAAAACAATCCAAAATTATATTTATGTCCAAACACAACTCTAAATTTCAAATACCATTTTCACTTTAAAAAAAAAATTCACCTTTTTTTTTTGGAATTTTACAATTCTTATGTCCAAACGCGCACTAAGTTAGTGCATATTGGAAAATATTTACTCACTTGATATTTCTATATAAAATTGATGAATACAAGATATATGTGCTAAACATAAACTTTTATCATATAAAATATGTATTTATATAGAATTTAAATTTATAATACCAAAAGTTAAATGCTTGATTTGATATAAAATAAAAGTAGCAAACATAAGTATTTGCTACCCGATGAGGCAGTTGCAACAGAGTATGGATGGTACGTTGACTTGCTCAAATAATCGGAAAACATGTACACGTGGCTAATAACTAGTGGATGAACAAGTACACCAGTACTCACCTCGACGCAGAGGATCTATTCTTTCTTTCCCTATTAAAGCAACTTACAACTCTGCTTCTCTATCAGGCAGTCAGCTGCACAAAATCCAATAAAACACACACACACACACACAGTCACTCTCTCCTCTCTCTCTCTCTCTCTCTCTCTCTCTCTCTGCATTTGCAAAAATGGCTGACTTCATGGAAACAGAAGAAGAATTGGCTATGGAAACAGAAGAAGAATTGGCTGAGTTCACATTAGCCGAGGTTAATTCAACTTTCTTGCTTTCCCCTTTACCGTCAGCAATATTTTATTTTCTGATTTAAGCAAAATTATTTTCTCCCTCCAACCTGATTGTGCATTCCATTTTCTTTGTTTGATTTCAATTCCTTTGACTTCTCATCTAATCTTGTTCCTTTTTTGTTTTGCTACATTTTACTTAGAAAGTTCCCTTATCTAACAGTAACATACAAGGAACAAAAATCAAGCATGACCAAATTTGGATTAAATTACCAAATGTGGATTAAATCTGCAAATTCTTCATTAATTCTGAGGATTTTCAGTTATTTTCTACAGGCTATGAAAATGACAACCTTGTTTAAGCGAATGAAAGAAAAAACAATTAGTCAAGTGTTCTGTCAAAAACTTGCAACAAAGTTTAGGTAAACTTTCCCTTTGAGCTAAAATTAATGCTACTTCTTCCACTTTGTTAAGTTGAATTTTCTTCTTTATATGTTTTTTGTTTTCTTTTGTTTGCTAATTTTTAATTTGCAGTTGTTCACCTTATCGTACTGGAAAATCTTTCATAAAATGGGAACAGGTTTATCTCTGAACTATCTTCTCAATATTTATTTTTCCCATTTTAGGTAGTCCTGATATCTTGATTATCTTATAAAATCTATTATCTATGTTTTTACTATGTTAAAGGTGCAAACGTGGTTTCTGGATAAGCAAAATCCACAAGCAGCTAAAGCCATTGTTGTTAAGAAAGAATCTGATGTTCCTCGACCTCCGCCAGCAAGAAAACCAAAAACTAAAAAGAAATTTTCAGCTCTAATGCTTTCCAAAAAGTACAATACTTGCGGGTACGCAAGACTCCCCGATTGTGCATATGACCGGCCTCAGAAGCCCAAAGGTTACCGAATTCCCCTTAACCTTTATATATCTGATGTTTGATTTTTGTCCTCACTTAATGGATTAGATGTTGTTTACTCTATTTGTATCAATGTATGAAATGCAAGAAACTACTTTTCAGTTGTTCAAATATAGATAATAATGCTAAAAACATTAAAGATAAAATAAATTCTTAATGTAACTAGCGCAAGATCACTCTGATGTCTTCTTTTCCTGTTAACCTGTTTTAACCTGCCATTCAGTTGAAATCTTTCTCTTTTATGAGTTTGACAAAATGTTTTAATTCAATTTGTCTGCATGAATACTTACTGATGGCTAAAGTAAGACTAAGATATTAGCCCGGGCAACATAGAGCTCCTTCACCAACTTTTGAGTATCCCTTTAACGAATCTTTCGGATTTTGTTTTAAAATACTCGTTACCAACTTTAGTCTAATCGTATTGCTTTTATTGCTCAGACGCAACAGTTTTATTTAAACAGTTGCAAGCATCTTGGTAACCTAGAGAAAATATACAAGTAGGATATCCTGTGGTTTTGAGACATTTTTCTTGATTTTTTATCTGATTTATCTCTGTTTTACTTGTCATGGTTGAACTTAGAGATTACTCATTTTGCAGTTTTGTTTTCTGTTATGCACGAGCACCTTGTCATGATAAAAATGATGTATCGTATGATTAAGCAAGAAACTTACTCAGATATTTTAGATATAGTGCCTTGAATGTCTTACTATTCGGTTTGTGTTACTCTCAAGCTTAAGACTAATGTGCATTCTGTTACAGTTTCTGCAGCAGAGATGGCCACAGAGCTCGCAGAGTTGTCTTTTGAAGCTCTTTCAGCTAAGGATTTAGCTTGGTGAGCATTTAACACAGTTGTAGCCTTCTCTATAAGACAAATAGTGCTACATTTTGCTGATAGTTCAAGACCCTAATCTGTTTCTATTTTCTCCTTGTAGATGTCATAGTCTTGTAGTTTCTGATTGTGACTCAATACAATTGGTCTCCTACATTCTTCGTTAAACCATTGTTAGATTGCCAAAGATGATAAAATGTCGTGGTGATGTTGTACGTGGGGCTTATGTCTAGAAAAAGGCTTACTGAATAAACTTTTCAGTTTTAGTCTCTTCTGTTGATTTGTGCTGGTTTATGAATATCTGAGTTCAGTAGCTTGGAGAGTGGAGTCTAAAAAGTTGAAGGTAGTAACAAAGTATTGAGGCGTTCTTGATTACGTCAGGAAGAATAAGTAACTACTAATAAGTGAAAAACTGTCACATGGTTGAGGCTGGATATCATCCATGAAATTACCCCGAGATAACTCATCCTAGTAATTGAATGCCAAAACGAATTATGAGTACTGATTTGTCATGTTCCCTCAACTTCTACCATGAAATGTCGAAGTCAATGAACATACCATAATGTAGAGGCAAATCTTTGATACCTCGGGTTGTGCGACGGGAAAAGTTGGAAATATTCAGTGGCTGAATGGTTCAGGCATTATATGAGTTGGTTCTAGGTCAAAGCAACTTAATGATGTTCTGAGCATAGAATTCTACTGAAGGTTTACATGAATGTGTCATAAAGGTCGACGGGCTGTGCAGCAGAACTCCCTTTTCGATAGTAATACTAGATTCTGATATTCATTACTTCCTTCTTTTTCTACTTCTGTTTCTCTGCTTCTCTTGATTTGCTTCTTTCTTGATTTCTTTTGTCCAAAAAGACTTTTGCTTCTCTTTATCTGCTACTATCATTTGCTGTCAACTATTATTTTTCTCCTTTTTTTTCTGTTCTTTGTCTTGTCCTTATTCTCCAATTCTTAGATTATGTACTGAATTTTAGGAAAACAAAGAATGACTCTTGCAACTAAAGCTAAGTATTAGTGAAGTCCTAAACTAATTAAATGTGAAATTAAATGCTGCAAACTGTATTATGCTCTGCCAGGCTCTTAGGAGCAGCGGCAAAATTGATATTCCCCGTTTTCTATGAACTACTTTTGTATCTTAGAGAACCTGACCAAGTAGCTTTTCTCTGTCTTTTGCAGGTATGATGTGGCCTCATTTCTCAACTTCAGAGTTCTTCGCACAGGCGAGCTTGTAAGCTCTTTGTTTTCTGTGATCGTTTTTCTGGTTTTCCTATTTGCCTAGGTGCACTTTCATTTTAAATTTAAATATGTCCGGCTGTTCTTGTTTACTTCGAAGTCTTAGTAGTCTAGTGATCACGGTGTATGTGAGAGATTTAAGATTTCTACTTGACCACTGTGAAATAGGGAAGATTTACATTGCCATGGACCAGAGTGAAATAGCAACAGTTCTGTTTTTTGAAGTTCCTACTCCGTAGATTAGAACCACTAATCCTCAGGCCTTAGGTTTTATGTGAAATTACAGATACACTCATGTGAGATAAACAAATTTGACACCTCTCAGAACACTATGGAATAATGGTAGAAACGCATGGATAACTGAATTCGAAATGTTGATGGTGGACTGTAAGGGAAGGTGTAGGCTTAAAAAGTATTGGGGAGATGTAGTTAGGCAGGACATGTCATCGCTCCAGCTTACCGAGGATATGACTTGCGATAGAAAGGTGTGGAGTTCGTGGATTAGGGTTGTAGGTTGACAGATAGTAGTGTTCCTCATAGGCTTACCAGTTGAACTAGGATTATTTTTGTATTATCTTATTCTTGATTCTTTACTATTACATGTTGTGTCATTCGCGCCCGTTAACTTAATATATTGTTATTACTATTGTTTGCTACTTGTTGCTTTATCTCCACTGTTTCTTGAGCCGAGGGTCTATCGGAAACAATCTCTCTATCTTTACAAGGTAGGGGTAAGGTCTGCATACACACTACCCTCCGCAGAACCCATTTATGAGAATACACTGGTATGTTCTTGTTGTTTTGTTGTTGATGGTGGACTCACATGTCACTCAGCATATATTTTTAAGTCGAAATGCATTTACTAAAACAATATATGTAATGGAATGAGCTCCATATTAAGGTGCAACAATCAGCGTCATATCAACAGAATTTTATGCCAGACAAAGATTTGTCTCTTATAGTCTGACATATATGAAGTATTTCGTTATGCAGGAAGTTCGTGTAAGATTTGCTGGCTTTGGTCATGAAGAAGATGAATGGGTGAATGTTAAAAAGAGAGTACGTGAACGTTCCGTTCCCTTAAAGCCCTCAGAATGTGACAGGGTGAATGTTGGAGATCCCTTGATGTGCTTCAGGGTATCATTTCGTTTCTCCAACTTTTGTTAAGAAAAAAAACTCACGTTTTTTTAATAAAAAAAAGCACCACAGAAATCATGAAATTTCCACTTTCCAAAAATGGTGTTGATGTGTATCAGTGCAACAATAATGTCACGGTTAAGCATGGTATCTGGACAGGCAAGCTCCAAGTATAGTTATGGCCATTTTGTAATGTAATGTTTCAAATTCACAGGAAGATGAATATCTCGCAGTATATGGTGATGCGCAAGTTGTGGAGATCCAAAAGAAATTACACGATAATACAGAATGCACGTGTATCTTTGTCGTCCGCTACGACTTAGATAATGCTGAGGTAAATCATTGGAACATGGCATGTAGAAATTCAATGTCAATAATAATTTTATTTTCATTGTTATTGTTTCGGATGCAGGAGAAAGTTACACTTGACAAGTTATGTTGCAGACCAAACCGAAGCAACAGTATACTGCCTGAAGGTCGCGCTACATTATGTGTCTTGAACAGTATTGAACAAGCAAATACTTACTAGGCCAGAGCCTCCGCAACATTGTTCTGTTGGAATATTGGATGTTGGGCCAATCCAAATATGTACTCTCTATGTTTAATCATTTTATGTGAAAATGTTTGGCCGGGCATGAAGTTTAGAAAAGAAAAACATTTTGAAAGTCATGGTCTTAAACATGACATGGCATTTTTGTAGCTATAAAGTCATGTCATTTGAGATCAAATGAGAAGTTTAAAATTAAATTATTCTAATTATAAAAAAATGGTTTTTACTCTTTTTTAAACAGAGTAAAAATGAAAGAATGTCACATAAAACGGTCGTCAATTCTTTATGCCAATCGTTTCGTCTGACCTCTTTTCCAATAACAAGTTGGGATAAAGTTCCCATGTTAAGGCTTTGAAGTAAAAGTTAGAAGTTCCAAATGTATAAGTTGAATTACCATAAAAATTGAAGGACTATTTTACCCATAAATTATATAAACACTACTTCACTAATATTCTTGTACTACTTAATGCAGCCTATTCAACTCCTAAGTTAATGTACATACTACATACTATCTCAGCCTTTAGAATATCCATTCAGTGTTTGTTCCTTTGAGCTTCCAACAATTATTAATGTTCATGTATTTCATCCTTCTCTCCCTCTTTCATTCACTTTATAAAATTGGAGAATGAACTCAATTAAGATTCTTACTGTTAGGCCATTTTTCAATTGGAAAAATCCTTTTTCTCATTGAAAATTTGTTCTTTTCATTTGACATATATGTTAACTATCTACAACATATAACACCAGTCTATAAGTGTCAAACGAGGTAAAGTTTTTTCTTTTCTTGTTAATTTTACGAGTCTCGCACAAATTTTACAGTTGTCCTTATATATATATCTTTTGTTACTAAACGTTTGGCTACTACACTATCCTTATTAATTTTCAGTGAGAAATAGTGTTAACTTTGTTATTTTCTTTTTGTTGTAACAAGGAATTTTTGATTCAAAGTGTTGGGCTAATTATCACGCCCATTAGTAGAGTTCACTTCTTTACATCCTCTTCTATTTAGAGATTTTTACCATTAAGAAGTCATGGTTTATGTGGAAGTACATCAAAGAACAATAGGGCTACAATGCATGGTTAACTATTAAATTATTTCATAAGTTAATTATTATCATTTGAATCTAAGCTTCAATGATATATAAGTAGAAGAACATAACTCAAATCCTCATAAACCAACTATCACTGGGTAGGATTTAGGACGCTATAATTCTTGCGTATTGAAATTAGTTTCGAAGGGAAAAAAATTAAGTATTTGAATACATATGACTTCCAAGAGCAACATCCATTTTATAGAACGATTTGTTAAGATATTTTTGCTAATCTTTAATTTTAAAGAGTTTGTAACGATTGATAAGAAGTTTCAATAACTATTTTGGTCTTCGTGCTCTCTAGTAGAACTAGAAGTTTGAGAACTTTTGTAGTGTTTGTGAATATTAATGATGAATGAGCCGGCTATTGTAGGGGGGAAAATCGGTTAATATAGATTATAGACAGTAAAACTAAATTAAAAAAAAAAAACTCAAAATATGCTCCTCTAATTTAGCCGCAAAGCCCTTAACCCCGTCCTATCTTCATTAACACAATTCCCTTCGACACAAGGAGAGGTTTTTAGAGCAAGTTAAAGCTGACAATAGTGGTTAAGAGGAGTTTTCAAAAGGAAGGGTTTATCAATTGTAATATAAAATATGATAACACATGTGTACAACAAGCCCGTCTAGCTCAGTTGGTAGAGCGCAAGGCTCTTAACCTTGTGGTCGTGGGTTCGAGCCCCACGGTGGGCGTTCCTCTTTCTTTTGTTGGACATATTATTCCTTATTTTGGGTTTTCAATAAGTTGATGTCTTGGGCCTTAACATCCTGCCTCGAGTACACCTCAAAGGACTGCTAAATGGCTCAGGAGAATCTTCTGGACCACATTTGAATCTGGGCCTATAAATTCAGCGCCTAAACCCGAATGAGCCTAAAGAATATCATTGTGGTAGAAATAGGTAAAAATTGTAACCTATACCCGCTTTTTAAACAACTTCAGGCTTCTTTCTCCTCCCCTCCTCCTTCTTCTTCTACTACTTCTTCAGGTGATAATGCTTTTATATGGTGGTTGTGAATATATTTTAATATAGTTTATGGTGTTTTACAGTGGTGAGCTGTTATGACGCTTTATTTTTACTATTGCTTAGGATTTCTTCTTCTTATTTTTCTTAATTGCAAAATCGTTTCATTAGATTGTTCTTTTGACAAATTGATGATTGTGTTTTGTTCTTGATGATATTTGGAGGTTATGTTTCAAATTTGAGCTCATTTGGAGTAGATTTAGGTATTAAATCATATATTCTATTGTTATAATTCGAATAACAAATTTTTATTTTTGGGAAATTTTCACTTCAGACTTATTGGCCTTAAGTGAATGAAAACCTTTGTTGCACTTCATACTTTTTGGCCTTAAGTGCATCTGAAGTGCAATTTACTTATTAGCCCTAAGTGTAGCAAAACTTTTGTTGCACTTAAGACCTTTTAGCCTTAAGTGCATCTGGAGTGCATTTTTCACTTCAAACTTATTGGCCTTAAGTGCATGTGAAGTGCAAATTTTCACTTCAGACTTATATTAGCCTTGAGTAAATGAAAATGTTTGTTGCAGTTTAGAATTTTTAGCCTAAGTGCATATGAAGTGCAATTTCACTTAAACTTATTGGCCTTAAGTGCATCTGAAGTGCAATTTTTCACTTCAGACTTATTAGCCTTAAGTGGATGAAGCCATTGGTTGCACTTCATACCTATTTGGCCTTAAGTGCATCTGAAGTGCAATTTTTCACTTCAGACTTATTAGCCTTAAGTGGATGAAGCCATTGGTTGCACTTCATACCTATTTGGCCTTAAGTGCATTTGGAGTGTAATTTTTTCACTTCAGGCATTTTTTCTTTTAACTTCAAACCCGACAAAGTGAAGTTGATCGTAAAGTGGGTACGTTTGCAAACTTTTTTGCAAAGTGGGTATATATTCAATTGTGACCCTAAAACAAGGTATAGATGCAAAAGCCCCTAGAAATAGCGTGGGATAACCACTTTTTAATATGGTATTTAGTTTTTATCCAGTATTTTTAATGCTTAGCAAAAGTAGCACTATTTTATTAAAATTAATATGAAAAGACGTTCTTACCCTTTTTTCATAAATATTAAGGACACTATGTCCTTAATATTTACACTGCACACATGAAGCTAAGGATGCCATGTACTTAACATTTACACTACACATATGAAGTTAAGGACATGTTATCCTAAAGTTCAACAACGGAAGGTGCAAATACATGACACTTTGTCCTTAATATTTACACAACACTCGTGAAATTAAGAACACCGCGTCCTTAATGTTTACACACCACTCATAGCATTAAGGACACTATGTTCTTATCATTTACACTGCACACATGAAGTTACGGACACCATATCCATAACGTTTACATTGCACGTATGAAGTTAATGACATGAGGTCCTTAAGTTTAACAATAGAAGGTTCAAATACAAGTTAAGAACATTATGTCCTTAACATTTACACTGCACACATGAAGTTAAGGATGCCATGTTCGTAACATGTACAATGCACATATGAAGTTAAAGATTTTAGCAAGGTGCAAATAACGGACATGTTGTCCTTAATAATTACGTAACATTCATGAAGTTAAGGACACCATGTCCTTAAAATTTACACAACACCCATGTCTAGGACATGTGTATTTTCGTCTGGGCGGGTAAAAAATTATTAAGCGTTGATACATTTTAAACAGTGGCTAAAGAGTAATATATTTTTAATTAGTGGCTAACTGTGCACTTCCCCTTGAATTCGCATCGCGTAGGACCCCATTCGAGGAAGGCTCCCTACTAAAAGTTTTTTCATACCTAGGATTCAAACCCGAAACCTCTAATTAAGGAAAGAGCAGCCCATCCCTTGCACGACATCCTTTGGCGGCAAGGACAGGAACTTATGGTGCTGAGTAACGATTTAATACGTGAAAGAAAATCAATACATCTATCTAATATTCCTTTTCTTTGTTGATTAATTTTCTTGACATAACTACCTTTAGAAAAGCAGATAAAGTATGGCTTTTTGAATTTGGGACCACCAATCTCTCCTTATATATTTTTTTTCTTCATTTGTTTTTGTTGTCAATTTTTCACAGAGGTCTAAAAAGAAAAAAATAGAGAAGTATTGAACTGAAAGAGCGTGATTGTCATTCTTGTTTTACTTCATCTAACTTTCTCTATATTTACAAATTATTAGTTCTTATTGGATAATAACGTTAGTGAGGAAAAAGGAAAAACAATCAAACAAAAAAAAGGATAAAGAAAAGGGAATATTACAACTCTCGCTAAGTGCGCCCAATCATAGAGATTGAATAAAAGCAAAAATCAAAAACTGCATATTCAATATCGTGCCAGAGGATATTACGATTCCCTAATCCATTATACATTATCTAAGTTGGATAATAACAGTATAAGAAGATAAGGACGAGGACATATGTGCATAATCACATGAGTTCATATTATATTATGGTTCACGTTAATCTAATAATTTTTGCTATAAAATATTAAGAAATTTATTAAATATTTATAAAAAATTTGACTGTAAACCTAATTATTATTATTATTATTATATCAAATTGAGGCCGTTATTAAAAATCATAAATTTTAAATTTTGAATTTATCTTTCTTCGTCTCCTCAAGGTGCATGATGCATTGCTACATAATTGTCAATTGACAAGTCCCTTTAACTCACTTTATTCAAAAAGTTTTATAAGTTGATGTTTCAGCTTTTATTGATTGTCCTTTTTCATTCTATAAAGCATTAATGGGTGAAACAATTAATGTCAAAAGATTTTTAAGCTGTACGATATATCAGAATTATTATTAAATACCTTTAGTACCTTCCTTAACAATGGTTGTAGAGGCCGTTTGATTGGTGGAAAATGATATTTAATCACTGCATAAAATTTCAACAAAAACATAGTAATATAATTTCTATATTACAATCACTGCATAAACAACCCCTAAAATTTATAGACAGGTCACTATTGGTTAGTGATTATTTGTTTTTATCTTTACGCTATTTCATGTTATTTAGTACTTAAATACTTTAATTTTTTAGTATTTTATATATATGAAATTTGAGCTTTTTTTAACATGAGTGGAAGAAGAATATTTAAGAGGTTACAAGATCACTTTTGGGAGCAAAAACTGGATCAAAGTTGGTACCATAGATATACTACAAGGAAAAGAAATAAAAAAAAAAAAGCAAGGGAAATTTGTGCCTTTAGCCCCTCAAATATAACAAATTCTGATTTTAATCATTTTAATTTTTAAAATTAAGTATGTTTAACCTTTAATTAATTTATAATTGATATTTGATTGTTTATCCCTCTGCATGTAAATCTTCACAAATTCAACAAAATTATGAATATGCTAAACCATCCAATTACATATTTCAAAATTTGTACTGTTTCTTCATATTTGAGCATAATATAATTTCAAAAAAATAGTCGAATTATCACATAGTTCTTATGTAAATGGATAAAACATATACATTTTAATTTGAAAGTTAAATGTGCTTAGCCAACTTTTTACAAGGACTAAAATCAGAATATGTTAATAGTTGAGGGACAAGAAGTGCAATTATCCAAAGAAGGAATGAAGACAGAAATGTGATTAGTGCAATATGAAGAGTTCAATAATTGAGCACTACTCAACAACACGACTACCCCAGGCTGGGCCTGCAAACGAAAAATTTCTTTCTTTTTGGATAGTCGCTTTCGCTTTTGCAGTTGCTTTTTGCTTTTAGTAGGTTTAATAAATTTCATGTTACAATTTTTTTATTGAGAAAACCTAATTCCCAAACAAAAATTTTGTAGGCCACAATCAACACACTTGAGTTTACGTGCGGAAATACAAAGCTGCCATTATGTATTTGCACACTTTCTTTTTCTCATCACGAGATCTTTATCATCCGCAACTATGTTTGAATTTTATAGCAAATTCATAAAATAAGAGATTGAATATTTTAAGCTGAAATAATAGAGCAATTGGTAATAGCGTCCCTTTAGTTAGCGGAGGTCTTTAGTTCGATTCTCAGCCAATCCATGTTGTTTCCTTTGTATACACCCTTATATTGCACGAATGAATACAATTGTACGAATAAATAAAGTTGATACATGTTGTATTTGTTGTGCAAATAAATACAACTGACACGTGCTATATTTGTTGCGCGTTTATATACAAGCTGGTTACAATCGAATAATAACTACAAATAATAGTTAAGCAAACTATAGTTACTAGGCTCTAAACTATAGTGGTTTGTGAAAAACCCTCAAATTTATTTACTCTAGACTTTGGTCTTCTAATGCAATAACTCAAATTGAAATGGTCGCAAGAGAAAACCTAGTTTGGTTTTTGCCTTAAGATCACTGTCTACTGCTTTATTAAAGGTGGTGGGTATACTTGTGGGCGAGTCTTGGACATAGACAATAAAAAGCTGTACTGTAACTCTCACAAAAGCTGCCTTCTTTCTTTTGCTTGCCACCTTCCCTAGTAACCGTCGGTATCAATTTATATGTTATACTTTACTTTTTAGTCCGATTCAAGACGAATGTCATAGAGAATTTTACCTCCTATAGTAAAGAAATGCACTATATTTACAATAAATTAAAATTATTTTAAAGTATTATTTTTATAACTATCTTTTATATTTTATAGCAAAATAAGTATTTTATGGTATATTACCATTGCGGCATGAAATAAGGCATGAAATACGCTATTTATGTTTTTCCTCTCTCTTAGACAGCTGAACATAGTTATTTTTAAGGGATTGCCATTACTGTATACATAAATACATGACACGAATACATGTGAATACATGCGCGTATAACTGTATTCATGAATACAACAACGCGAATACAAGTGAATACATTCGCGTACAGCTGGGCTGCCTTGATTTTAGGCGCTCTTTGCTGCTGTATTCATGAATACATGGCGCAAATAGATGTGAATACATGCGCGTACAGCTGGAATGCCCTGATTTTAGGCGCTTTTTACTGTTGTATTCATGAATACATGTCACGATCCAAAACTAACCCCGTCGTTATGGCGCCTATCGTGGTACTAGGCAAGCCGACACATTACCAAAACAAATCGGTATTTTCATTTCAAAGATAATTTCAAAGCTATTCAATATAAAACCTTCATAAAGGAGTTCAAATCAAAACAAAAGTTCGGAAAAGAAAAGCCCGACATCGGGGTGTCACTAGTCATTAGCAACTACTACAATTGTCTTTAAATATCAAGACTAATATAGTCTGGGATTAATCAAATACAACTAAGGGAAGATAAATAAGGAGGAAAGTAGGGCTGCGATTGCCAGGCATCTACCTTGCTAACCCGAGAATCTGCGTCAGGAATAATCAACAGCCTCTATCGTGTCCAAAAACACCTGGATCTGCACACAAGGTGCAGGGAGTAACGTGAGTACGCTAACTCAGTAAGTAACAACAATAAATAAAGACTGAGAAGTAGTGACGAGCAATAATGCAAGTAAAGTTCATTTCACAAAAACTCAGTAAAATACGACATGCTTTTAAAACTAGAGTTTGAATCAAATCAGCTCGTTTAAATTATGTTCCAGTAAAATCATTTAAAGACATCTTTTAACAATTTTCGACAAAGACTCAATAAAAAGGTGAGCAAAAATGATGAAATCATAATCAGACCCTCGGGCAAACATCACTCATATACAGCCCCTCAGGCAAACCTCACAATCACTTGTATATAGCCCCTAGGGCAAACCTCACCATCACTCATACCTCCCAGTCACTCAGCACTCGGCACTCGCACTTAGTAGGTACCTGCGCTCACTAGGGGTGTGTACATACTCCGGAGGGGCTCCTTCAGCCCAAGCGCTATATCAAGCCAAATCATGGCATAAATCAATGAGGCCATCGGCCTATATCAAATATGCTGCGGCGTGCATCCCGATCCCATAAATATCCTCACAAATCATGCCCTCGACCTCACTCATCCATAAACCTCTCCAGCCTCTCAGGCTCTCAGAAAAACCAAAGTATTCAACCCAAACAACATTCATATGATGCATCAAAACAGAGTAATAGAGACTGAGTTATGCAGTAAATAAGTATAAACATGACTGAGTATAGATTTCCAATCGAAAACAAATGAGAGGATAGCAAGAAAAGATCTCTACGGGCCCACACAACACTAGCATAAGGCCTAAACATGGCATCCAACCCGATTTACAGTAATTCTTTCTAAAACACATAAGAATCATATAGTTTCAACAAAATATTCAACTTTACAATTGATACGGGACGGACCAAGTTACAATCTCCATCGGTGCACGCCCACACGCCTGTCACCTAGCATGTGCGTCACCTCCAAATAGTAGAATGATACAAAAATCTAGGATTTCACACCCTTAAGACCAGATTCACAATCGTTACTTACCTCCAACCGATCAAATCTCTACTCCGCGATACTCTTGCTCTTCGATACGGCTTGCAAATGCCCCGAATCTATTCACAACCAGAACAATACAATTAATTTATGCTAAAGGAATGAATTCCACCAGAAAACTACTAGCAAATTAGATACCTAACCCGAAATTGGCTCAAATCCGGCCCTCGGGCTCACGTCTCGAAATTCGACAAAAATTATAAAACTTAAAAGCCCATTCACTCACGAGTTCATACATACGAAATTTATCAAAATCCGACATTATTTGGTCCCTCAAATCCCCAAATCAAACTCTCAAAAAATCCCAAGCCCTAACCCATTATTTACACATTTAATTTCCACTAATTAATTGATAAAACAACGGGAAAACACCATAGATAGGAGTATTAGAGCTCAAGCAATTTAGCTCACTGAGAACCCTTGAATCTCCCTCCAAATCACTCCAAAAGCTCCAAAAATCGAGTTGAAAATGGTGAAAGTGAACCAAAATTCGCGAAGTGTGCTATTAATACTTTCTGCCCAGGTCTTTCGCACTTGCGGCCAAAAATCCGCACATACGATTTCGCTTGTGCGCAAAATCATCCGCACCTGCGGAAAGTCACTTAAGTCCCTCGTCCGCACCTGCACCCCAGGTTCCGTACCTGCGGGCGCGCACCTGCGCACATCCTTCCGCTTCTGCGGAACCGGCCATTCTCCCTTCTTCCGCATCTGCGACCCAGGTCTCGCACATGCGGGCTCGCAGATGCGATCGCCTTCTCGCACCTGCGGACCCATCCTTCCTCAGCATTGTCCGCACCTGCGAACTCCCATGTGCACCTGCGGCTCCCCATCCGCAGGTGCGGAAAACACCAGCAACTTCTTAAACTAGCAAATCAGCTATCTCCCAACACCAGCAATTGATCCGTTAACCATCTGAAACTCACTCGAGGCCCTCGGGACCTTAACCAATCATACCAGCAAGCCATATATCAACATACGAACCTAGTCGAACCTTCAGAACACTCAAAACACATCGAAACATCAAATTACCCTCGAATTCAAGCCTAAGAACTTCTAAACTTCCAAATTTCGCAAACGACGCCGAAACCTACCAAACCACGTCCGAATGATATAAAATTTTACACACACATCACAAATGACACTACGAACCTACTCCAACTTCCGTAATTCTATTTCGACCCCGATATCAAATTTTCCACTGTCGACCAAAATCGCCAAATTTCCAACTTTAGTCATTTCAAGCCTAATTCTACCACAGACCTCCAAATCATATTCCAGACGCGATCCTAAGTCCAAAATCACCTAACGGAGCTAAACAAACCATAAAAATCAAATTTGAGGTCGTTTACTCTTAAGTCAACATCCGGTTGTCTTTTCCAACTTAAGCTTCTAATGAGATACTAAGTGTCTCGTTCCACTCTGAAACCACTCCGGACCTGATCTAACCAACACGATACGATAAAAATGCAGCTAAAGAACACAAAAGGAAGCAAAAATTGGAAAAACGGGGCTATAACTCTTGAAACGACCGGTCGGGTCGTTACAATACATCATCGCGAATATATATGAATACATGCGTTTACAGCTGGGCTGCCCTGATTTTAGGCACTTTTTACTGTTGTATTCATGATTACATGCGCGCGAATACATGTGAATACATGCAGGTACAACTGGACAGACCTGATTTAGGCATTTTTTGCTGTTGTATTCATGAATACAACAATGTGAATACATGTGAATACACTACCGTAACAACTGAATAGTAGCTATAACTAGCAATTATGTATATGGTAGCTATAGGAAGTTCATAGCCATTAAACAATATGGTTTCTGAAAATTCCTCAATATTATACAATAGAAATAATCTAACTTTAAATTTAATATTTTATTATTAATTAGATAATTTTTAATTATGCAAATATTATGATTTAATCCCATTAATTTGAAAAGCCTTTTTTTTCTTCTTAAACTTCATGCGGAGTCAAACATCGCTGCATAAATTTGAACAAATGAAGCATATTTTAAGCGCAAGACACTAGTATATTTATGTATTCATTTGTGACAATTGGTGTACGTTTAATTGTTACACACACATATATATTATATATTTTATATATATATATATATATATATATATATTTTTTTTTTTTAAAATTAATCATATATATATATATATATATATATATATTTTAAAAAGTAATCATACATACATATATATATATTTTTATATAATAGAAAGAAAGAAAATTCAAGTGAAAATAGTGGGTTATCTCCGCCTGCTGCGAACATTGTCCAATATTTACCCTGTATTAGCTCATGGTTTGTTCATCCACTCTTCTTGATTTAGTTCATACCTTTTTCTTTTCCTTTTTTAATTTGAGGAATAAATCAATAGCATACACAATCAGTGGCGGAGCCACCTTATGTAAGGTGTCAAACGATACTTTTTCGCGGGATAAAATACAGTGTGTAAGTAGGTAAAAAGAAAAATTTATATGTATATATACTAT
Source organism: Nicotiana undulata (assembly GCA_005239495.1). Taxonomy (NCBI): domain Eukaryota; kingdom Viridiplantae; phylum Streptophyta; class Magnoliopsida; order Solanales; family Solanaceae; genus Nicotiana; species Nicotiana undulata. The sequence continues at coordinate 48,449 of ML295265.1, forward strand.
ATATTGACTCCCTTTAATTTTCTAATTTGTTACTTTTATATATTTTGACACCCATAATAAAAATTCTAAATCCGCCATTGTAGGCAATGTCATGCAAATAGACAATAAACACATTCAAGCAGGCAAAGTAGTGTCAATTAACACTCCTTAAACAAAGGTGAGTTTGTAGGCATAAACAACTTTAATTACTTCACTATCATGCGCATCTAAATTGGCTTCCCCTTTTTATATTTATGGAATGGATAAATATATGTACTCCAATATATGGTCCTTCATTACTAATTTTGTTCATTATTTTGGTAAGGTAACAATTCCTTTGTCGTATTTCCATTTCCTGTACAAACGCTTACTTTGCTTAATTAGTCTCTCACTGAAATGTTTGAAAAATGAGAAAAGCGTACCCTCATTAGAGGAATGAATATACCGATAAGAAATTTGCGTAACTCTTTTTAATATTAGTGTGTATAAATAAACTTGTTAATTATATTATGTGAACTCAAATATATGTCTCGATTATTCAACTATAACCAAATGGGTGGCTAATATTTTTTTGTTTTTAGTCGGATAATGCGTGTATTTTTTTCTTTATTAAATACGTATTGTGTATGGAGATCATCATTGGTCTGGTCTTGTGTGAAAGTACAAGAGGGGTGAATTGATGATTAATTAAAATTTAGTCGACTAATACGAGTCTTAGTAGACTAATGACAGAACAGAATGAACGAAAGCAGTAAAGAGAAATGATCAAGCACACAACATTTATGTTGTTTCGGTACCGTTGAGGTACTTATATCCAGTTTCCTTTAGGTCACAAGGGTTCCCTTAAAATCTTTGAACAAAGTTACAATATCGATGGTTTTATCGCGTTCACCACCAACGTACAATATCAAAATTTGAGTTCTAATTAGTTGACACAACTTTCTTTTATACTCTAGATCTCTCTATCTTTTGAGACACTCACAATTAAGAATTACAGTGTTTGAACTAAGAAGTAGACAGATTTGGAATGCAGTTTGTGTAGTTGCATGGTCTTCTTCTTGAACATTAATCTTCTTATAAGAGATAAAAGAGCCGTTGAATCTTCAGCGAAATTAGAGGCGCACGATCTTAGATAGAGGGATTTGACCTCTTGCTCTTTGAAGAGCCCTGATTCGTTTGTGACATTCCTTGTCACAACTTGAATTGAGGAGTTGATTCTGCCACGATCTAGGAATTACTGAGATTTGGAGAATCCATGATTGCAGTCTAAAATTCCGTGATTGAGGACGATTCAATCTTGCTTCCCTTAATTGTAGTAACGACATCTTCCTTCTTTCCTTACTTGCCATTTCTAGTACAATATCAATCTTGCTTCCCTTGATTGTAGTAACAGCATTTTCATGCTTTCCTTATTTGCAAATTCGAATCTAGTAGCAGTCTTGTTGAGCATCTTCATTTATTTCCTCTTTTTTTTGTCCTGCACATATAGCATAAGGTATTATTGTCATCATTAAAACTTAACCTTGAACCTATCAATTTTCCCCTTTTTGATGAAGACAATCAAGAAGGAGTAAACAAAATAATATAAGAAACTTCCCTTTTTAGGAATTGCTCCCCCTGAGTTGTTGTTTCCCCTGAGTGGTTGTCTCATCATGTATGTTGTGCCCATATCCCCCCCCCCCCCGCCCCCCCCTCCTGCCT
>ML295265.1:50216-121503 GCA_005239495.1 Nicotiana undulata
AAAAAGGCCCCCAGGGGTTTTTCTGTATATAAGTTTTCGTCCCTCTCCCCCCCCCCCCCCCCCGAGTGTTTACTCACATATTTTCTCCCCCTTTGGCATCAATCAAAAAGTAAAGAACAACAAAAAATAAAGCAATATAGAATATAATGTGCATACTAAAAGGGGTTATAGCAGTAAAGACTTCAACAGAGGCTTAAGTTAGTACAAACCAAAAATTAATTGTCTAAAGTCTACCATCACAAAAAAAAAACAGCAAATAGAAACAAAAGATTGTTTGTCACAACAACACAAGCAGAGATAATTAATTTCATCCTAGAAAGTATTTGAGGGTGTTGATCACTTTGGTGCAGAAGGAGTCATCGGAGTTTTCAACATGCCTGACGAGCTTGTCCATTTTCTCAGTCATGGAATTGAAGGCCCTGGTTCCATGTCTCCTTGTAGCTCCTATGTCTATTCGCAGCTTGGCCACGTCTGAACCTGTCTCCTTAATGACATCCCTGATCTTATCTACATGTTCTTTCATCTCCACAAGCAACAACTTGACTCCATCAAGGTAGTGTTGAATTTGTTGAAGGTTCTGAGAGGTAGTCGACTGAGTGACTGGTTGACCAACTTGGACATCAACCGGAGTTGGAGCACTTTCAACCTTGGCTCGCTTAACCCATCCACTTTCACCCAAAGAGTATCCCATCATAGAAAAAGCAGTCTTATCATAAGTACTTGAGATGTGCTTGGGTGTAAAAGGTGCCAAGTCTACCTTCATAACTTTCAGGATATGAGAGATAAGAATACCATAGGGCAGACACGCAGCAAAGAAGGAAATATCCCTGATACTCTCAAGCATATACTGACGAATCCACACAAACCAATCAAGATGCTTGTTATTAACCAGAAAATAAAGGACGAAGATATCTCTAGTGGATAGAGAACTTAGGGACCCAGACCTGGGAATGAGAGTGGTGGCAATCATGTGGGCCAAAACACGGTGTTCAAACTTCAGATTTTTGGGGTCAATGTCAGGGGGTTATCAGAAAGGAAAATTTTTGCTTCTTCAAGAGACACTTCAAAGTTTTTGGGCCAAGAATATTTGACAAACGCATCATACCCACTAAATTTGGCGGAAAAAATCTTATCAAATTAGTAGGAGTCCAACATAATTCTAGTTCCCAAAACCCATAGATTTTAAGCATCCTTATCATTCACAAACAGATTTGCATAAAACATTATCACAGGTTCTTCATACACAGAATTACCAAGAGTGTCAAACAAAGGGGAAAGGTGCTGAAAATCAAAAATTGCAGTCACATCACAATGAAGACTTTGCATAAGAGAAAGACTTACAGAGTGTCCATAAGCCATGGATTTTGACTTGTAGAACTCAAACCTTGCCTTTTCACTGGGGCCATAGAAGATCAGCTTGTCTTCTGGACTAAATTTCAAGCCTTCTACCTTGCCCTTCTTGCATGCAGCCTTTTTGGGGGTTTGCTCCATGGGTCTCTTTCCGGCCTTTTTCTGGCTGATATGGTGATTTTCAGATGAAGCACTGTTATCATTGTCTGTTTTGAGAAAGTCTGAGTCAATGGATGACTCTACATCCACAGGCTATTCTGTATTGAGAGGTTTTTGAAACCTGCAGCTTCGTCTGGTTGCATAGGAAGGGTTTCTTTCGGCCATAGTGAAATCGGTTGTGTGGTAGGGAATGAGAGGAGTATTTGGAGATGGAAGGTTTTTAACAAGATATTTGAGAGGAGTGAAGGGGCGTCTTGGTGACTAGAAGGGTTAAGAACAGACGGAGGTGATGGTTCTGAATGACGTCTTGGTGGTACAAGTAATAATTACACTTCCACAGAAAAAGTAATTAGTACACGAGTAATTAAGGGAATAAAATACACCGAAAGCGTATAAAACAATTTAAGCACTTAGGGAAATATTTTGTTTACAAATTTGGCGCAATACATTCTTTTTCGAAGAATGAAAAATCTTTCTTCCAAAAGAGGTTTAGTAAAAATATCAGCAAGTTGAGAATCAATACTAATAAACTCTAACGTAATATCACCTTTTGCAACTTGATCACGAATAAAATGATGTTTAATTTCTATATGCTTTGCTCTAGAATGATGCACGAAATTTTTAGATAAGCAGATAACACTAGTGTTGTCGCAAAAAATAGGAGTGGTAGTAAGAGATAAATCATAATCAAGAATTTTATGCATAATCCATAAGACTTGTGTACAACATCTTCCAACAGCTAGGTATTCTGCCTCAGTTGTTGATAGAGCAACACAATTTTGTTTCTTGCTATTCCAAGATACTAAAGCATTTCCCAGCAATTGACATGTCCCACCGGTACTTTTCCTATCAGTCTTGTCTCCTGCAAAATCAACATCTGAAAAGCCTCTCAAGGAGAAATTGTTAGTATGCCATACCATAGTCCTAATTCAGTAGTACCAATTAAATATCTAATTATGTGTTTAACCGTAGTCAAATGGGATTCCTTAGGAGCCGACTGAAATCTTGCGCATTTACATATACTAAACATAATATCTGGTCGACTAGCAGTTAAATAAAGTAGGGATCCAATCATTCTTCTATACATGGTTTCATTAACCATTTTTCCATTGTTGTCTTCATCCAGCACGGTAGTTGGACTTATTAGAGTGCCAATAGCCTTAACATTCTCCATCCCAAACTTTTTGATAAGCTCCTTGGTATATTTGGTTTGGCTGATGAAAATTCCTTTAACAAATTGCTTAATTTGAAGTCCAAGGAAGAAGGTTAGTTCTCCCATCATGCTCATTTCAAATTCACCTTTCATGGAGAGTAAATTCTTCACAAAGAACAGTGTTAGGGCTACCAAAAATAATGTCATCTACGTAAATTGGAGTAATGAGATTACCAAAACTTGATTGCTTAATAAAAAGAGTTGTATCTATATTACCTCGTTTGAAACCTTGATTTAGAAGAAAAGAACTTAACATTTCATACCATGCTCGAGGAGCTTGTTTGAGACCGTACATGGCTTTAGTCAGCTTGTATACATTGTTTTGAAAAGTGGCATTTGCAAATCAAGGAGGTTTCTTCACGTATACTTTTTCAGATATATAACCATTTAGGAATGCACTTTTGACATCCATCTGAAATACTTTGAATCCTTTGTGAGCAGCGAAGGCAAGTAGAATTCAGATGGATTCAAGTCTTGCCACAGGTGTAGAGGTTTCATCATAGTCGATTCCTTCCTGTTGAGAGTAACTTTGAGCCACCAGTCTTGATTTATTCCGAACGACTTGGCCTGATTCATCAAATTTATTTCTGAAAACCTACTTAGTTCCAACAACATAAGAGTTTTGAGGCTTTCGAACTAATTGCCAGACTTTGTTTTTCTCAAACTGATCTAATTCTTATTTAATAGCATTGATCCAATGAGAATCCTTCAGAGCTTCATCAACCTTCTTGAGCTAAAATTGAGAAATGAGAGCTACATGATATTTGTTCTTCTGAGATCTCCTTGTAGTTATTCCCTACTGTGGATCTCCTATAATGAATTTGTGAGGATATCCTGGTTCATTCTTCCATTCATTTGGAGTATTTGTTGTAGAGATCTTTTCTTTGATAGTCGACTGATCTGGTTGAGATAAGTCAAGATCATTTGGAGGATCTTCAGCTGGTTGAGTCTGTAGATTAGCTGACTCACTTTGATGATCCTTACCTACAATAACAGACTTTGGAGCACAAGAGATTTCCCCATCTTCAGGAACATGTTCATTACTTGGGCGAGGGTTAGTAACCAAGAAATATACCTTCATCACTCTTTGGATCAAAATTACCCAGATTATCCTTTCCATTGTTATGAACAAAGCATTTGCATCTGAAAGGGTGGAAGTAGCTGATGTTTGGTTTCTTACCATTCCACAGTTCATAGGGAATCCTTTTGAGAATAGGTCTAATGAGACATCTGTTAATGATATGACATGTTGTACTCACAGCTTCTGCCCAGAAATGATGAGGTAAAGAGTTTTCCACAATCATGGTTCTTGCCATATCATGCAAGGTTCTGTTTTTACGCTCTACTACTCCATTTTGTTGAGGACATCTTGGTGATGAGAAATTATGGTAGATTCCTTGATCATTGCAGAATTTTTCAAAGGTGCTGCTTTCAAACTCTCCTCCATGATCATGGTAGATATGTAGTATCCCTTCTCACTTTGAACCTTCTTACAGAAAACTTCAAAATTCTTTAAGCCATCATCTTTATGACTAAGAAATATAACCCACGTAAATCTAGGGAAATCATCTACAATAAAAAAGCATATTTCTTACCTCATATACTAGCAGTTCTAGTGGGACCAAATAGATCCATATGCAGCAGTTGAAGAGGTTTGGAGGTAGAAACAATGTTTTTTGCTTTAAAAGAGGATCGAGTTTGTTTTCCTAATTAACATGCATCGCATATATGATCTTTTGAAAAATCCAGTTTTGGGAGACCAACAACAAGGTCATGTTTTGAATGGTGTGCATGATTACATGGCCAAGTTTTCTATGCCAAACCTAGGGATCTTCAATTATAGAAGTAAGACAAATTTGATCCCCAAAATTTTCCAAGTTTTAGATTGTATAGACATTTCTGTCCCTATTACCAGAGAGAATGATGTTACCTGATCCGTCTTCTATGAACCAACCATGTTTCTTAAAACGAACCTCATAATCATTGTCACATAATTGACTGATGCTGAGAAGATTGTAGCCGATTTCATCGACTAAGTAGACTTCATCCACGTCACATGTGGAGCTTAAAGGAACCTTTCCAACAGTTATAACATTTCCTTTGAATTTGTCACCAAAGGTAATTGTTCCTCCATCTAACTTGGTGACTGATTTGAACAATTGTTTGTCACCTGTCATATGTCTGGAACATGCGCTTTCGAGATATCATTTTCCTTTTCGATTCTTCTTGCGATGTTTCTGCAAAAAGAGATTACTTATTTTTAGGTACCCAAGACTGCTTGGGTCCTGAATGGTTAGATTTCTAATAGTTAGTTTGATTTGAAGATTTTGGTCTCATGTCGTTCTTAAACCTGCAGTGATTTGAGGTGTGACCTCTTTTACCACAGTAGGTGCAAGATGAACTGTTAGAGTTGCCAGAACTATTTTCAGCTCTAATTCTGTTCCTGCAATTTTTAGTTCTATGACCATTTTTACCACAAAAGGAACATGTTATTTTCCTTTTGACAGGAACTTTCTGATCAGACTTGACTGGACTAGAACTTGAGGTCCTTTGCAGTTTCTTTCTTTTTCTCTCTTGACTTTTCTGAGCTTATTTACTACTCTTTTTATGTCTGCAAGAGCAATATCAACAAACTCTTGAAGTTCATAACAACTTGGGCATAAAGGAGTACATACCTCACTAGTTCCTTCATCCGAAGGTGAACGAGGTTCTCTTGAATCATCTTCCTCATCGTTGTTTTCTGCAATTAGTACAAGTTACTCTGACTCTTCATCATTTCTTAGAGCCATAAAGCAAATGTTGGCAATTTCCTCATGACCAGATTCCTCCTCATCCCTCCATATTCCAAAAGCTTTCTTCTTTTGCATGTTTCTGCTAAGCTTCTTTTTTTGTTCCGGACAGTAAGCTTGAATGTGTATGAACTTTTCACATTCGTAATATCTTCCATCATTTTTATCAGTTTCATTGCTCACTCTTCCTTTTCTGAAATTTGACTTACCTCTTCTGTAGTTTCTGTTTATTCTCATCATGCTGGTCACAACTTGCGAGAGCATTACAATGTTTTCATCTTGTTCTCCTCCTTATTATTCATCTTCATTTTCTGGTTCAGCCATAGTTGCCTTGAAAGCAACAGTTTTCTTCTTCTCTTGAATTTTTCTGCCAAGATGAGTTTTCTCAAAAGCGATCAAGTCACTCTGAGTTCATCATAGGAAATTTTGTCCAGATCTTGACATTCTAAAGCGATGACCTTTGGTTGCCAAATTGTAGGTAGGCTTCTGAGGATCTTTCTAACATGTTTGCCTCTTTTAATAGGTATTACAAATGATTTGAGGTCTCCAAGAATTTTGCTAAACTTGGAAAAAATTTCTTCAACAGATTCTCCATCCTTCATTTGAAATAATTCATAGTCTCGAACCAAGAGATTTATTCTGGTCTCTTTTACCTTGTTCGTTCCTTCATAAGTGACTTTCAGTTTATCCACATTTCTTTTGCAGTATCACAACTGGATAGCTTTACATATTCTCCACTTATAGAATTGTATAGTAGATTTTTTACTTTTGCATTGACAATGATAACAACAACTTGCTCATCAGTGTAATCGTCCAAATCCAGAGGATCAGTTGATGTAATGACTTGACCATTTGCATCCTTATCGGGAGGAATTGGAAGGTCCCTTTTTTATCACTCGCCCCACTTTGATGTCATATGACATAGTATACATTTCCATGCGAACTTTCCAATGAGATAAATGTTGACCATTGAAGTAAGGGGTCGAACTTGAGAGGTTCCTTCTTGAAAGAGAGCACTGATAACAGTGTTGATCCCATTGATCTTTTTCTCACTAGCGGTAAAGCAAATATTGTGAGCCTTGCTATGATACCAATTAAAAGTACAAGAGGGGGGGGGGGGTGAATTGTTGATTAACTAAAATTTAGTCGACTAATACGAGTCAACTTATCAAGCACACAGCGATTTATACTGGTTCGGTACCATTGAGATACTTACATCCAGTTTTTCTTGGGTCACAAGGGTTCCCTTAAGGTCTTTGAACAAAGTTACAATATCGATGGTTTTATCGCGTTCATCACCGACGTACAATATCAACACTTGAGTTCTAATCAGTTGACACAACTTTCTTTTGTACTCTAGATCTCTCTATCTTTTGAGACACTGACAGCTAAGAATTACAGTGTTTGAACTAAGAAGTAGACAGAATTGGAATACAGTTTGTGTAGTTGCGTGGTCTTCTTATTGAACATTCAATCTTCTTATAAGAGAGAAAAAAGTCGTTGAATCTTCAGCGAAATTAAAGGCATAAGATCTTTGATAGAGGGATTTAACTGTAACCCCCCGTACATTTGGATTAGGTGTGGATATGTTAAATGAGTATTAATTTGATATTTTAAATGTATAAAGTCCTATCGGGATGATAATGGGTGAAAATAGTTGTTTCAAAATCAAGATGGAAAGTGAGGTGCATAAGATTCGAAAAAATCGACTAAGTTTACGGAAGGTCCGTCTTCTAGCAGCGTTTAGTGAAAATGTGAAAGGAATTTGGGAAAACTCAAAACACGAAAGTTGTAGACCTTTGAAATAGAATTCCAACGATATTTTCACGCCCAAACGAATATTTGTGCAAAAAGTTATGTGTGTTTTACAGAGAAGTGCGCAATATGCGCGCCTAGGTGCGCGACCGCGCACTTGTGGCAGTGTTATTGCTTTTTTTGCGCGGTCAGGTGTGTGGGGGCGCAATTGGGGGAGGGGGAGTCATTTTAAAGCCTTACTTTGTCCCCCACACCCCAAAACACAAAAACTTGCTTTAGAAATGGGAGCTCTCAAAAACCTAACTCTTTAAGGGTCCCTCCACCATCCAAGGTAAGTTCTAATGGTAATTCTAAGTTAATTTTAATTTCCCAACATCTTATTAACATGGGTAAACCCTCCATATAATTAGATATTCGGTTGGGACATCATTGTTGAGAGAAGGAACCCTAGAACTCGAATTCAAGGGAATTGAACTTCAAAAAGGTAATGTCTTCACCCTCCAATTGATTCTAGCATTGGATTAATAATTATAGACTCTAGTCCATGAGATATGAGTTGATGAGTTTGATAGAAAATCATGAACGGTTATAGGTTTGGGTTGTTGATTGTTGAATATTTGTTAAGGTTATTGTTTACCTTATGGGTGATAAAAAATGGTATTGGTTATAACCATTTGAGACTTTAGAATTTATCTGGGAGCAAAAGAATGGGTTATTGGGTGTAGAAATACCATTAATAAGGGCTATGAAGCTTTATGCCACCAAGTGTTTGATAAAATGCCTAAGTGACCAAAACATGACTATTGTTGCTAATTTGGAATCCCTTTGACTTGTATTGATATTGATTAAAGTTTAAAGGGTTGGCGAATTTTGTATTATACTCAAGAGAAGGAAGTTAAGGTATGTGAGGATAACTCTCTATGTTTTGGAATGTTAATGATTCTCCCTACACTACGTTTCTTTTACGATGTTACTAATTGCCTCAGAAATATAGTTAAGCCTAGTTCCTTGAATAGTTGCAGAACTTCTATTCTCTAGCTTCGTAACTCGTTCATGACTTTCATTTTGAACATTGTGAAATCAGTGCGTAATCAATATAGACTTGGGTTTAAAGCCCGTGAGTCTCAATCTAGATTACTCAGCATGTCATAAACAATTGAAGTTTCAATTTTCATAATCAATTCATGAATACATGTCTCAGTCTAGCTCTATTCAAAATTCAAGTATCATGTAACTCAGTATGGTTCAGTATTTCAGCATCATGTATTTCAATATGATTCTTAATTCCTAAATGTTGAACACATATATTTGGGCCTGAGGCCGCAATTTATACTTTATGCATCTTTGGGCCTGAGGCCGAAGTTTATGCATCTTTGGGACTGAGGCCGCAGTTTATGCTTTATGCATTTTTGGACCTGAGGTCGCAGTTATGTATACGTATACTTGGGCCCGAGGCCGCAATTTGTGCACATATATATATTGGGCCTAAGGCCGCAGTTTAATATTAAGATAAACATGTTGTTCATCATTCAGAAGAGGGAATATTCATATCCTTACTTCCTTTCAGTTCAATAATTAGTTACCATTTCAGTTATCAGTTATCAGTTCAGTTATCAGTTATCAATTCAGTTATCATTTCAGTTTAAGTTTCAACAGTTATCATTTCAATTATCAATTATTCAGTCTTAGTTATCTGCTTAGTTTCAGTTTCAGTATTTATAATTCTTTCTTTCAGTTTCTTTACATACCAGTGCAATTCAAATGTACTGACGTCCCTTTTGCTCGGGGCATGCATCTCACGATGCAGGTAATGATTTACAGGTTTATGATTCAGAGAGCTAGAATTCTCGTACCAGCTATTTGGTGATCCCCAATTCTTTCGGGGCATTATCATTACCTTACAGTCTCCAATACTTCCAGACAGTCAGTATTTTCAGTACTTCATTAGAGGCTTCACATACTAGAGTAACAGTTAGACAGAGTCACATGCTTTTCATATTAAGTTTTGTTGGCTATAAATATGTCTAATAATTGTATTAGTATTTTCGCGCTTTGATTTATATCATCCAGACTTTCATATACCAACCTGTGTTAGTTTATCTTCCGCATTTAGTATGTTATGATATCACATGTTGATTCAGCCAGCCAATTGGTTCACTCGATCGCATGTAGTCAAGCACCGGGTGCCCTGTTACGTTCAGGCCCAGGTTCGGGGCGTGACAAAGCTTGGTATTTGAGCACTAGGTTCAAGAGTCCTAGGGAGTCTATGAAGCAGTGTCCAGTGGAGTTTACTTTATATGTGTGTGTCGGCCACTCATATAAATGGTTAACTACCAAGACATCCAGTATTGTATCACTTCTTTCTACTTTAGATCATGCCATGAATCTTAGAGCAACAGTTAACCTTCTGTTCCTATCGAATTCCATACGTATCTAATGCCCAAGCGACGGGTAAGAAAAACTCAAGCTTCTAGAGATGATGATTTTTCATTAGGGTATAATTATGGAGTATAGGTTGGTAACAAATGAGACATGAGATGATGTTTAAAGTGGGATGGAATGGGTAGTAGTACATATTAGAGCATAACCTTATCAGAAAGTACAAAAGTAGTTATCATGTTCAATGGTTATCACTTTACCTCAATTACCAGTTATACAATCTTTCAGTTAGTAAGTTTATGGTTATTCAGGATTCCAGTTATCAGTTATTCAGTTACCAAATCTTCAATTTTTAGTGTATTAAAATTCTGGTGACTGGTGAGTATATAGTAATGCCTATGAGTGCTAAAAGAATATGTAAGTAACAGTGATTATAGCGAAATCTTTGCATATTTTAGGTCTGGATTAAGACCATAACTCACCGGATGGTGCAGGAAGTGATTTATCAGATAATGATATACTCTGAAGGACATGTTTGTGTATGGTAGTGTATCCGTATGTGTTTTACCTCACAAAATAATTTCATTTTTATTCATGGGAATGGGGTTGCAGGTTGGATGATGATAGTTCATATGTCAGACCCTACGGTGCAACAAGTTAAGAATTAGACCGCAACGTGCATATAATTAATCACTATAGTTTTGGACAAAAAAGAGCCCTAAGGAAAATATAGCTAAGAATAATATGATGTACGAAATGAGAACCAAGAGCAGGAAACATTGAATTTTAGGGAATAATTTTAAGTTGTTTAGATTTATACAAATCAGAACTAGAAGTACCACGTTAGTAAGTTACCATAAGAAGTGGCTATTATTGTGAGATAAAAGATATGACAGTTCCCCTTCAAATGATGTGAATATGTGTTTAGGCCGAAGGTTATGGTCTGAAGTGATTTTGAAGTGTATAGAAAGTTTGGGGGTTAGATATTCCAATTTCACTTAAGATAGATGAACTTTCCCCAAGTGTGATACATGTACATAGTTCAAAAAAAGAAGAATATAGTATACGGCCTCACAATAGGGTCGTATGATGAGGGAAGTTAGGAATAAGCTTATGCTTCACATTAGTTATTCAAAGCCGGAAAGAAAATATGATGCTAGCAGGTGGTTAGTAAAAAGGATAGTAAGTTGTGAGTAGATACAACAAAGTAGCAATTTCAGCAGAGCTAGTAGAGGTACAATTTGATTTACTTAGCCAGGTTAACTTAAGCGAGTAGAGTGATCACCGAGATTAGTTATTGATGATAAAGTGATCACAGAAAAGCTATAAAATCATGCCTATTTATGTGTTATGAGGGTAATGGCATTGCACGGGACTCTAAAATTTAGAGTATATGTCAAAGACTTAGTTCACAATAATACTATAAGTGTTTTAAGTAAGTGCTTAAGAAGATAAAGTGTGGGAAGTATAACTCATGATTGAGGTAGATAAGAGAACTCTGGTGAAAGAAGTTCACCATCCAAGATAGGAGTTCGACTTCGGACTCCGAAGATGACGGAGTTGTTGTTTAGAACAGGACTTGTTCCCCCTTAGTAGTCGAAGAGAAGGAGAGACAGTTTGATTACCCCAACTTGTTGCGGTAAAAAGATAGGATTCACAAGCAAAAAAGGACAGCTTTTGAATAAGGGGGAGATGACATTACTTTGAGGTACCACGACAGATTGTGTGTTCCAGACATAGATGGACTTAAAGAGGGAAGATCATGTTAGAAGCCCATAATTCCAGGTATTCTTTCCATCCAGGTTCCCCAAATATGCATCATGACCAAGGAGATTTATTGGTTGAACGACATGAAAAAGAACGTCGCAAACTTTGTGGCCAATTTTCTGAATTGTCAGCAAGTGAAAATCGAGCAGCAGAAAGCCTAGTGTTTTATCACAGAATATACATATTTTGAGTGGAGATGGTAAATATGAAATTTTAACAGGATTATCTTGCTAATTTTAAAAGCGTGATTAGATTAGACGATTGTGAATCGACTTACCAAGTCAGCACACTTCTTGCCAGTAAAACTACAGATTCAGTAGAAGATTATACCAAGTTGTACATTCAGGAAATCGTCTGATTGCATGGGACTCCGTTGTCTGTCATTTCAGACTGTGGTGCTCAGTTTAAAATGAACTTTTAGAAGTTCTTTAAAAAATTATTAGGCACAAGTTTTCATCCTCAGAAAGATGGCAAAGGCAGAGCGCATTATTCAAACACTTGAGGATATGTCCTTGACGTTAAAAGTAATTGGGATGACACATACCTCTCATTGACCTTGCTAATAATAACCTACCATTATAGTATCAAGATGGAACGCACGAGACTCTGTATGCGCGAAGGTGTAGATCGCCAATCGGTTGGTCCAAAGTTGGTGAAGAGGAGTTGTTTGGAACAAATTTGGTCTATCAGACTATGGAGAAAGTTGAGTTGATTCAAGAGCGTTTGAAGACGGCTTAGAGTCGCCAAAAGTCCTATTCGAGCATGCGGCATAGAGACCTAGAGTTTCAAGTTGATGATTGGGTGTTTCTGAAATTTTCGCCTGTGAAAGGCGTTATTTGATTTGGAAAGAAGGGGAAGCATAGTCCCTTCTATATTGGGCCATATAGAATCTTGCGAAGGATCGGTCAATTAGATTATGAGTTATAGCTGCCACTAGAATTTGCGGCTATACAACCACTATTTCACGTATCGTACTATAGCATTCAAGTTTCTAGTACTTAGTTACTCATGTCAGTTAAGTACTCAGATACTCATGTTATTTCAATACTCAGATACTCATGCCAGTTCAATACTCAAATACTCATGTTAGTTCAATACTCAGCTACTCATGTCAGTCCAATACTTAGATATTCATGCCAGCTTAGTACTCTGATATTGAGTTTAGTTCAATACTCAAATATTCATGCCAGTTTAATATTCATATATCCATGTTAGTTCAGTATTCATGTATCCATGGCAGACCAATATTCAGTCAATGCAGTAGTCATTCAGTTCAGTATCTGAAGAGTTCAGTGATCATGTATTCATTTAGTTTAGTATGAAAGTTCTAATACAAGTTCATGTTTCCACCAGACCCGTTTAAGGTCCGTAGTTAGTAGAAGTTATAGTCATGACAATCATTCGAGGACGAATGATCCCAAGGGGGAGATAATATAACACCCCGTACATTTGGATTAGGTGTGAATATGTTAAATGGGTATTAATTTGATATTTTAGACATTTAAAGTCCTAATGGGATGAGTATGGGTGAAAATAGTTGTTTCAAAATCAAGATGGAAAGTGAGGTGCATAAGATTCAACAAAATCGACTAAGTTTACAGAAGGTCCATCTTCCAGAAGGGTTTAGTGAAAATGTGTAAGGAATTTGGGAAAACTCAAAACACGAAATTGTAGGCCTTTGAAATAGATTTCAAATGATATTTTCACGCCCGAACGGATCTTTGTGCAAAAGGTTATGTGCGATTTACAGAGAAGTGCGCAATATGGGCGCCCAGGTGCGCGGCCGCGCACTTGTGGCAGTTTATTGCCATTTTGCGTGGTCAGGTGCGCGGTCGGGACTTCAGGTGAGCAGGGGGTGCACTTGGGGGGGGGGGTCATTTTAAAGCCTTACTTGGTCCCCCACACCCCCAAAACACAAAAACTTGCTCTAGAAAGAGAAGTTCTCAAAAACCTAACTCCTTAAGGGTCCCTCCACCATCCAAGGTAAGTTCTAATGGTGATTATTGGTTAAGGTTATTGTTTACCTTATGGGTGACAAAGAATGGTATTGATTATAACCATTTGAGACTTAAGAATTTATCTAGGAGAAAAATAATGAGTTATTGGGTGTAGAAACACCATTAATAAGGTTTATGAAGCTTAATGCCACCAAGTGTTTGATAAAATGCCTAAGTGACCAAAACATGACTATTGTTGCTAATTTGGAATCCCTTTGACTTGTATTGATGTAGATTAAAGTTGAAAGGGTTGGCGAATGTTGTATTATGCTTAAGAGCAGGTAGTTAAGGTATGTGAGGCTAACTCTCTATGTTTGGGAATGTTAATGATTCTCCCTACACTACGTTTTTTTACAACGTTATTAATTGCCTCAGAAATATAGTTAAGCCTAGTTCCTTGAATAGTTGCAGAACTTCTATTCTCTAGCTTCGTAACTCGTTCATGAATTTCATTCAAAACGTTGTGAAATCAGTGCGTAATCAATATAGACTTGGATTTGATGCCCATGAGTCTCAGTCTAGATTACTCAGCATGTCATAAACAATTGAAGTTTCAATTTTCATAATTAGTTTATGAATACATGTCTCAGTCTAGATCTATTCTGTCACGACCCAATTTCGGAGTCGTGATGGCGCCCGTCGGGGAACCAGGCCAGCCACCTAACTATAACAGTTCTAGGTTCGATTATTGGAGAAAATGCTCCTTTTTAATAAATCCAAATCAGTAATAGTAGAAATTCAGAATTTGGAAACAATTTAAGGAAGGAAAACAAAATTCAAATACTACAGCCTCGGATCCGGTGTCACGCAGCCATGAGTTGTTAATACATAAATAAGACCCAAATGAAGGGAAAATGATCAACATAGTCTAAAGGTAATACGATAAGTGGAATAAGAGAAGAGATGACGAGATCACGGTCGCCAGCTGCTACCTCGTCAACTCCGATGAAACTGCTGCGACTCACTGACCAGAGCTGGATCTCAATGTATCAGGATCTGCACACAAGGTGCAGGGTATAACGTGAGTACACCAACTCAGCAACTCAGTAAGTAACGAAAATAACCTATGGGCTGAGAGGTAGTGACGGACTAAACCTCCGGTAGTTATGAACAACAGCATATAACGTGAACATGACAGTAACATAGTAAGAATTAAGCCCTATGCACTAAGTTATGTCTGTGTCTTTGCATACGTTCATTTAAAAATCAGAAAATGATATGTACCTAGTACCCAAACCCCCATAAGGAAGTCCACTCAGCACCAAGATTGGCCATGAAGCCCAGGGAAGGTCCATCCCGGAGTATAGATAAACACAATGACATAGTCACTCAATATTGAGGAAAAAAAGGTCAATCCAGCCCCACGGAGAAGATCCATCTCCGGAACAAACCCCACGGAGAAGATCCATCTCCGGAACATATCGCTCGGACAAGATCCATGTCCAGGAAAGATCCATCCCTCAATATTTGTGTGCTCACTGAGGGTGTAAAGACTCCGGAGGGGCTCCTATAAGCCCAAGCACTATATCAAACCAACGAAGGTATGATTCAAGGATCGCTGCGGTGTGCAGTCCGATCTCATAACTGTCTCAAAAATCCGGCTCTAGGCCTCACTCAGTCAATACTTTCAAGTCTCACTCACAATGCTCTCAAATATGTATAATTCAGCCCAAACAATGATAATGCAATATAACTAACAAATGCTGAGACTGAGGCATTAAGATGTATGCTACAACAGGACTGAGTGCATGATAGTAAATAACTACAGATAGAGACANNTCAGGCCACAACAATCGGTATACGCCCACATGCCCGTCACTTGGCAAGTGCGTCACCTTAGTTAACAGCAAATATCAGGTAACTTGGGGTTTCGAACCCTCAGTTCCAAGGTTGAAGACATTACTTACCTCAAAACCGGCTAATATACTACTCCGCAGTGCCCTTGCCTTGAAATTCGGCCTCCGAATGCTCCAAATCCACCAACAATCAGATGTATATCATTATAATATGCTAAAGAATGAATCCCAATCGAAATCTACCAAAAATACTCAAAAATCTCGAAATTGATCAAACCCGGCCCCCCGGGACCACGTCTCGGAACTCGATAAAATTTACACCACAAGAAATCTCGTCCTCCCACAAGTCCATATATACCAAGAACACAGAAATCGGAGTCCAAATGACCCCTCAAATCCCCATTCCAAAACCTCTTAATCCCAAGCCCTAACTACCCATTCTCACTGATTTTCCCCAATTTCCCATCATTAATCCGACCTTTAATCATGCATTAACGAGTTTAGAATCCAAAAATCTTACCTCCACGAAGCACTATCGAATTCCCTCTTCAAAAACCCTTCAAAAGCTTCAAACCCAGATGAAATATTGAGAAAGATGGCTAAAATTCGCGAAGGCTGGTTTTTATACATTATGTCCAGGATCTCGCACCTGCGGCTTCGCAGGTGCGATGCTCCTTCCGCACCTGCGATATCCCCTGGAACCTCCCAAATCCGCACCTGTGATTCATCTTCCGCGCCTGCGACCTCGCAGGTGCGACAAATCCCTCGCACCTCCAGACCACTCCCCACTCAGCCAAATCTCGCACCCGCACCTGCGGCTCCCTTTCCGCAGGTGCGAAAACACCAGCAACAGCAACCTGCTGAATCACCAAAGTCACTCCAAACTTCCCGTTAACCACCCAAAACCATCCCGAGCCCCTCGGGACCCCAACCAAACATACCAACGCATCATGTATGACCATTCAAACTTAGCCGAGCCTTCGAAACACCAAAAACAACGTCAAAACTCCAAAAACTCATCGAATTCAAGCCCATGAACATTGAAATTTCTAAATTCCACCAACGATGTCGAAGCTACCCAAAACAACTCCGATTGACCTGAAAATTTGCAGACACGTCCAAAACGACGTTACGAACCTGTTCCAACTGTAGGAATTTCATTCCGACACCGATAGCCTATTTTCCACTGCCGACCGGAAATCGCCAATACTAACTTTCGCCAATTCAAGCCTAATTCTACACCGGACATCACAAAAGCATTTTGGACACGCTCCTAAGTTCCAAATCACCTAACGAAGCTATCCGAGCTATCAAATCCGCATTCCGAGGTCATTTACCAATAAGTCAACTCAGGGTTGACTTTTCCAACTCTAAGGCTTCTTTTAGAGACTAAGTGACTCAATTCCTTCTATAACCACTCCAAACCCGAGATAACCAATTCTAGCTCATCATGAACAGTCTAACTAATCTACAACAAGGCAGAGACAGAGAAAATAATGCATGTTCTACGTAACGACCGGCCAGGTCGTTACATATTCAGCATTCAAGTATCATGTAACTCAGTATGGTTCAGTATTTCAGCATCATGTATTTCAGTATGATTCTCAGTTCCTAAATGGTGAACGCCTGTATTTGAGACTGAGGCCGCAGTTTATCCTTTATGCATCTTTTGGCCTAAGGCCGCAGTTTATGTTTTATGCATCTTTGGACATGAGGCCGCAGTTTATGCTTTATGTATTTTTGGACCTGAGGTCGCAGTTATGTATACGTATACTTTGGCTCGAGGCTCCAGTTTGTGCACATATATATATTGGGCCTGAGGCCGCAGTTTAATATTAAGATAAACAAGTTGTTCATCATTCAGAAGAGGGAGTATTCATATCCTTACTTCCTTTCAGTTCAATAATTAATTACCATTTCAGTTATCAGTTATCATATCAGTTACGAGTTATCAGTTATCATTTCAGTTTCAGTTTCAATAGTTACCATTTCAGTTATCAATTATTCAGTCTCAGTTATCAGCTTAGTTTCAGTTTCAGTATTTATAATTCTTTCTTTCAGTTGCTTTTCATACCATTGCAATTCAAATGTACTAAGGTCCTTTTTTTCGGGGCCTACATCTCACGATGCAGGTAATGATTTACAGGTTGATGATTCAGAGCGCTAGAATTCTCGTACCAGCTATTTGGTGATCCCTAGTTCTTTCGGGGCATTATCATTACCTTACAGTCTTCAAAACTTTCAGACAGTGAGTGTTTTCAGTACTTCGTTAGAGGCTTCATAGACTAGAGTAACAGTTAGACAGAGACGCAGGATTTTCATATTAAGCTATGTTGGCTATAAATATGTTTAAGAATTGTATTAGTACTTTCGCGCTTTGATTTATATCATCCAGACTTTCATATACCAACCTGTGTTAGTTTATCTTCCGCATTTTGTATGTTATGCTATCACATGTTGATTCAGCCAGCCAGTTGGTTCACTCGGTCGCATGTAGTCAGGCACCGCGTGCCGTATTACGTCCAGGCCCAGGATCGGGGTGTGACATTAACCCAAGGGGTGCCTCTTCGAATTTTGCTCTTTGAAGAGCCCAGATTCGTTTGTGACATTCCTTGTCACAACTTGAATTGAGGAGTTGATTCTGTCACGATCGAGGAATTACTGAGATTTGGAGAATCCATGATTGTAGTCTAAGATTCTGTGATTGAGGACGATTCAATTTTGCTTCCCTTAATTGTATTAACGACATCTTTCTTTTTTCCTTACTTGCAATTTCTAGTCCAGTGTCAATCTTGCTTTCCTTGATTGTAGTAACAACATTTTCATGCTTTTCTTATTTGTAAATTCAAATCCAACAGCAATCTTATTGATCGCATCTCTATTTCTTTCCTTTTTGTTTGTTCTTTCACATATAGCATAAGGTATTATTGTCATCATTAAAACTTAATCTTGAACCTATCATTGTGGCCATATTTGATAACTTCACCTGTAAGATATGACCAAAAAATCTGTTATAGGGTTTGCTGGCTCGGAATGATCTTCAGACAATTCCAATTATTAACGACAAGAAATGTCAACGTTTTAATGAATATACGAAAGGTATAACTACTTTAATAGAAGATCTACAAATTCAATTTTTAAAGTTACTGAAAGTATATACCTAACACGATGAAATAACTCCCAAAAATTTCAGCAGCATAAAAGTTTCAAGGGTGTCACGCCACCTTGCTTTATACACTAGCTTTGCGTGATTTAATTTTGACCATTGGACCAATGATTAAAGCTAGGGATGTTCATAAAAACTTGAAAAATTGAGCCAAATTGAAAATCGAATCAAATCGACTAAAAAATCGATACTTTTTCAGTTTATTTTGAATTTTAAAAACCGACCAAATTTGGTTCTGCTTTGGTTTTAATTAAAAGATAACCGAAAAATAACCGAACTAAACCGAATATAGAAGTACCTATTTAAAATTTATTATTGCACATGTGTATTTTTATACAAAGTTTCTAAAAATTTATGTTACATTTTATAGTATGAATTTTTAATCTAGTTTTTTTCTATTATAATAATCTAGTGTATTGGCTTTACATTCTAGTTTTATTAGTAGTTTTTTTTTGCTAAGTCCCAAAATTTATTTCATGTTAAAAATAATTTATTTTTAATTGAGTCCTAAAATTATTCATCACTATTTGGTTCAATTATCATCAATATATGTTGGTAAATGAATGATTTCTCAAAGAGCAATTTGTTTGATAGTGTTACATTGAAAATACCGGAATATATGTATATCTCATATTTAAGAAAAAATCGATAAATAACCGAAAAAATCGAAAAACCGACATATACCGAATTGAAATAAACCCGGCTTTATTGATTTGATTTAGTTCCAACTTTTAAATACCGACTTGATTAGTTTAATTTCTCTTTAGGAAAAAACCGATCGATATCAAACCATGAACTCCCCTAATTAAAGCCCTTCTTCAAATCATTGATATGAATATTGAAATGTGCTCCTGAGTTAATTATCCAATATCAACCGGAAATTCTCCTTAATCGCAGGCGTGCACGAAAAGAAACCATTTAATTAATCAGAATTGTTAAATAAAGTAAGTCGGGTGCTTGGAGAAGTGTTAATTACTCCATGCGGTCCATTTTAAGTGATATTTTACTTTTTTTTTTATGGTCCATAATATTTGATTTTTATTTATCTAGAAGGGAAACTAATTTTTTCTTTCAAAGTTATTCTTGGAGTAAAAAGCTTTGGAGGAGTTTGTTATATTTCGAATGAACAAATTAAGGTTAATGTAGTCAATTTTATTGTTAATTAATTTTAATATACGTGAAAAGATCCAAAAAATCACTTAAAGTAGATCGGAGGAGTAATAATTACTGGCAAGGTGCTTGAACTTTTTGAAAATTGAACAATTATTTTTGACAACAAATCCTCTTGTTTTTTTTTTTCAAAAAAAAAAAGAGGAAAAGTAAAGCAGAAGATTGTTTTCCATCAGGGACTGCAAAAGCAGAAAATGTTGCTTGTTTTTCTTTTCTCTTTTTCAGAATTGCGTTTCGGCCACATAAACAACTTTTTTAGTATATGCAAAACCTTTTCCCAAGTCAACAAAAAACCAATATTTTCTATAATTCAATACCAAGTATTAATTTTTTTGATGTGTCTTTATGAACAAATTCAATAATGTTGGTTATGAGAAAATTATTGAAGAGTAGGTGCTTCAATGTTTCTCCATCCTACAAAGTGACCAGTATAACAACTAATGGCTGCCAATTTGTGATTTAATGAAGTCAATTTGTGACAATTTTCAATTAATTATTGCTAGAGCATACGACCAACACCACAAATGGAAGCAAATTAAAGTTGGACTGGAAATTTCCAGTGATTAATGCAACTTAATTACATAATCAAGGAATGATTATGATTGTGATTGTGAAGATCATACACAATCAACCTTTTCTGTAACATGCTCGTTGTTTCGATATTTTTTGACTTTTATAGTGTACGCCTATTATACACCTATAACAACATTTAATGTTAAAATATTTTTTGGACGTTATAGATAAAATTTATCTAAAAATCAATTACTTTTACTTTTTTTTATGTTACATATAAAAGATAAGAAATATTTTCAAATTTAAAATCTCAAAAGATATGCATATTTCACTAGTTAAATCTGAAGAAAGCTAATACATTATTAACAAATTTGTGACTAAACGTATAAAGATTTAAACTCTAAGGCAGATATTTTAAAGATACCTAGAAAAATAAATTCTTTCAAGATTGATAGAACTTTGTAATTGTAGCTTTTTTCGTAGAGTTCATTCTCTTACTAGCGATACAACGCTTGAATTGGCGAAGAATCGTGTCCAATTTTTCAGCAAAGTGTGATGACCCAAAAGGTCATTCTATGTTAATTTAGCTAAATATGTGTTCCGAGGCCTCGAAAGCCTCCGTTAATCTCACCTCGATATGCGTGCGCAGCCCCGGCGTGTAGCCGAGAAGCTTTTATGTGGAAACTTGATAAAAAGTTGAAAATTATAATAATTAATTGATTAAAGTTGACTTTGGTCAACATTTTTGGTAAAAGGACCCGGGCCCGTAATTTGACGGTCCCAGAGAGTCCGTAGGAAAATATGGGACTTGGGCGTATGCCCGGAAGCGAATTCCGAGGTCCCAAGTCCGAGAAATGAATTTTTAAAGAAAATTATTTTCTGAAAATAATAAAGACTTTTGAAAATGAATTTTTATGTGAAACCTGTGTTACCGGGCCCGTATTATGGTTCCTGAGCCCGGAACAGGTTTAATATGTGTTATATGGGCTATCTGTAAAATTTGGTATAAAACGGACTTGGTTTGACGTGTTTCGGATCAAAAATGGAAATTTTGATAGTTTATGAAGATTGAGAAAATTCTATAGACTTTGGAGTTTAATTCATTGTTTTTGATGTTATTTTGGTGGTTTCATTACTCGAATAGGTTCGTGGGATGATTTGGGACTTGTTGGAACGCTCGGTTTGAAGTTCCGAGGGCTCGGGTAGGTCCCGGGAGCTAAAATATAGTTGTTGCAGGTTAGAGGGGTCAATTCTCTGAACCCACCACCGCGGTCCGCGGTCCATTTTTCGCTGACCGCGGTGAGGGGGGGGGGGGGGGGGGGGGGGGGGGGGGGGGGGGGGGGGGGAGGGGGGTCGCGGCCGCGGTTCGCGGTGGAGGGGCTGGGTCACTGGTCCGACTTCGGAGGTTTATATCTTTTTCTCCACAAGGAATTTTGAGGTAAGTCAAAAATGTAAGTTGTAGCCCTTCGTGTCTAGTTTTTATAAAGGTAAAGAAATCATAATTTGGACATTTGTAGAGAAAGTTATGGTCAAAATACCAAAGCATGTCACTGCAGTCATTTTTCACTCACCGCGGTGGGGGACCTGAGGGGTATAAATAGACGGGAATTTCAGTTATTTTTGTTTTTCAAAGCCCTAAAAACATAAGAGGCGGTTTTCCAAACACTCTTTCTTCTCCAAAACATTAGTAAGTGGTTTCTAACTCGTTTTCTTTACTCCTTAACTTCTTTTTACAAGATTTCACCCTAGAATCTAGGCCTAAAATCATGAAATCAAAGTAGAAATTAAGGGTTTTGGGTAGAGTTAGGGTTTTGGGTATTTTGAAAAATTCAACCTCATTTGGGGTCGGGTTTCAAAACAAACTATATATTTGGGCTCGTGGGGGAGTGAGTGATCGGGTTTTGGTCCGAACCTCGAGTTTTGACCAAGCGGGCCCGAGGTCGGATTTTGGTATTTTCGAAAGAGTGATAGGAAATGCATAATTAGGCTATGGAATTAGTTTATTGAGTAATTATTTATGTTAATAAGTCAATTATGTCTAGATATTATCGTTTCGGAGTTGGATTCGAGAGGCAAGGTTGTGATTGAGGCTTGACTTGCATTTTTGGAGCCAAGGTAAGTGTTTGGCCTAACTTTAGCTTGAGGGAATATGTATAGAGTCTTAATTGCTATGTGTAATTCATGCCAACGTATAGGTGAGGTGACGAGTACCTATATGTTGTGGTCAAGCATGCCCGTGGGTCAATTGTGATGAATCATTTTGTGTTCTCAATATTCTCTGTACTATGAGTATATGGTGATTTAGAAGTGATACATTGATGTTGTTCCATGGCGTGGGAAGTTATCGAATTATTTGTTCAGTTGAGGCTTTTACTATTGAAAATATATTTCTAAGCGAGTTTGATTATAGCTGAGTCCCTTGCCGGAATGATAGAATTTTATTGAGTATTTATGTACACTTGAGAATTTTTATTGTTAGTTTTCACATTATATTATTGTTTTTATATTATTTTTACCACAAGGGGACATGCCGTGCCGATTGTTTATTATTTATTGCACGAGGGGACATTCCGTGCCGAGTGTTTATTATTTATCGCACGAGGGGACATTCTGTGCCGAGTGATTTTTCTATTTATGCACGAGGAGACATTCTGTGCCGAGTGATTGTGAGATTATGCACGAGGGGACATGCCATGCCTTTTGCTGTTCATTATCTGTTCTGAGACGTTAAATTCCTGCTTTTACTTTTACATTTCAGTTATTACCCTGTTCTACTGTGCTAGTATTTTGTTGCCCCTTTTATCCCCAGCATGTTCTCCCCGTATCTGTTTTTACTTGTTTATTTCCGTCGATATTTTTCTGTTATTATATAGAATTGCACAGGTATTTATATTGTCGTCGGTTCTAGCCTCGTCACTACTTCGTCGAGGTTAGGCTCGGCACTTACTCAGTACATGGGGTCGGTTGTACTGATGCTACACCTGCACTTCTTTATGTTGTGCAGACTACGCCGCCGGACCCGGTTGACACTGACGGAGGAAGCATTCCATCAGTTCATTCAGGAGACATCGAGGTAGACCTGCAGACGTTCGTGGGCCTTGGCGTCACCTCCTACCCTTCTCTTTCAGTTCTGTCTTATTTTATAGTTTCAAAGACAGTCATATGTACTTATTTTCAAACCATTGTATTTAGTAATATCATAGACAGTTCGTGAGTATGTGACACCAGTTCTGGGTTATATTTATGGGTTTTATTTCGAAGCTTGCTATATTATTTTGAACTTAGTTAACTTTCATATTTTTGACCACCGTTGTCTTAGTTATCTTGTTCATTTTAATTGTTAATGAGTTTATTTAGTTCAAACGTTGGCTTGTCTAGCGGGTTCAACGTTAGGCGCCATCACGACCTGAAAGTGGGATTTCGGGTCGTGACACAAAGCTTTCCCTTGAAGAGAATCGAAGAGATTTTTCTGAAATTTGTTCAATGGAAAAGATATCATGTGCAAATCTTCAAATCTTATATCTTATGCTAGATAGAAACTTTGCTTGATAGAAAAGATTATGTGCATAGTTTTAAAATTATTATTAGTAATCTAATAATTTTATATGACTATTATAGAGGGATAATTTTAAAAAGAGCGTTCTGGTATAAATATGACAGTTGTTATATGTAAAAAGCTGGTATAAATAGGTAAAATATAACTTAAAAAATCGATTATGTGTAAAACTTAACTTTATAGTGATTATTGACTGTATAAAAATGTTGTTACGGAGAGGTCTGACTGTAGAGGTCAGTTTTACTAATTAAATCAAGGAAAATATAATGAAATGACACGCGGTAAGCATGTTAAAAAGTTTAAGAAGCAAGTTCAACAGTTAACAAGTGTCTCAATAAAATTTCGCTTTCTTACTTTCACAATGCGTAGCTTTTAATTAGTGACAAGAAGTTAGAACTTTTACAAACAATATATATCTTAATTGCTTGCAATATTTAGTCAGAACTGACAAAAGATCATATCCATGAGAGATCATAATCCAATTAATTAATTAATACTAGCAATTTACTTTATCTCTGTCATATGAATAGTAGGATTGAAGCACTACAAGAAAAGGTGTAATTTGCGGAGATTGTTTCTTAATTTTAAACAGTTTCAGATCCCCACAAATTGAATTGTGGGAGGATTTTAATAAACGTCATGATTATCATCACTACAAGGCTTTTCATGGCAGTTTTAAAGAACCCCTGCATAATAATTTATGGTGCTTTGTAAGTGTCGCAATATAATCTGTGATTTTTGAAAAATAATTAGTGACAGTGTATAATCATCACAATATGAGCTTTATATTAAAAATAATTAATTAGTTGGAGAAAGAATATATAGAACCTTGAGCATTTTCTCCTCTCGGCAACGCAATGGTTGAGAGTAAAAAAGGGGTATCCGCATAGAAGGATTGCTGGTATACCGGGTAAATGTTTATCTTTTCGACTTCAGCGAAAATGTTCAAAGCACCACCTTCGTCAATTATCTTGATGTGGAAAACTTACTGGTCGCGTATTAGATCGTTCAGCGCCGCCAGCTTTAACAAAAATCCATTTGATGTCCCCCCCTCCTCCTTCCTCCGTTAGTTTAGCTGCAACGGTCGTATATAATCGCCACAATATAATCTCTTTTACAAATTTTAATTTGTGGGGGATTAATTACCATCACGAGTTGAATATTGAAATGCGCTTTTTTCTCATTAAATATTGCATGATTAAATAAGATCAAGCTTGTATCAGCATATGCATAAAAAAAAAGATAAATTATATACTAAATAATACTCATTATATAACAGAAATAAAATTTCATTAAACATCCACAATAGCAACAACTGGTCCACCAAAACTGCTCATTATATGTGAACCATGACTGTGAAAAATGATGGAGGAAATAGTATCTCTAGGTGCCAAAGTGTAAGTTCAATGCGCTCTTGGAGCTTATCAAGATCTGAAAGGTTCAAGCTTTTGCTAGAGAGGGCTCTGAAAAATGAGCAGAATTCCACCAAAACTGCAGTTACATGGTCCGGCAACACATTACGGATTGCCAATGGCAGCAATTTCTCAATAATAATATGACAATCATGACTTTTCAATCCAAAAATCTTGTTTTGTATCAAAACAACACATCTATAAATGTTACTTGAGTAGTCATCTGGTACTACAACATTTTTCAAAGTTGTAATAAATAAATTTTTGGTAGCACGCTTATTATCACGTGTAGGCGACATTAGCGAAAACACAACAAGGTAATATGTTCCATTATCATCCGGCCAAAGATTACGCTTTATGCCCATTTCTTTTAAATCCTTCCGGGCATTAATATTGTCTTTTGATTTTGATTTATCATGGAGCAATGTATATATGATATTGTCACATACGTTTTTTTCAATATGCATAAAATCTAAATTATGACGCAACAAGTTAGACTCCCAATATGGAAGTTCAAAGAATATACTTCTCTTGTTTCATTGCTTAGTTGGTCGTCTTGATCTTTTCCCACTACCATTCAACTCTACTCCTCTCCTTTCTTCTATTTGCCTCAAAATATCAGATCCTGATAGTTTTAATGGTGGATTTCGTTGCTCTGTGCTTCCGTTAAAGCGAACTCGATTCAATCTAAATCTATGATTTATTTTCAGAAAGCGTCGATGACCCATAAAGAACCACTTTTTACTGTGAAGAAGACGACAAGGTTCTGTGTCGAAGTTACAAGTTGGGCAAGCAAATCCAGTATATGTGTTCCAGCCAGATAGGATACCTAACCCAATAGAGTATCTAATTGTCCACATAAGCGTTGATCGCATTCTAAAAGATTCATTTGATGAGGAATTGCAAGTATACATCAATATTATTTCCAGGCATCTGCTTGCCTGGAATGATCATTGATAGGATAAAGGAGGTGTGCTTCATACACATCCAAGAAGGAAGGTTGTACGGAATCAAGAAAACATGCCAAATACTATAGGTAGTACGCATTATTCCAAAAGGATTAAAACCATCACTAGAAATGTAACGACCCGGCCGGTCGTTCCGTAGAATTTGCACAGTTATTTCTGTTTATGCCTTCTTATGCATTGTTTAGTTATTTATGATGTGTCGGGGTCAGTTGGTTCGGGTTCGAAGTTGGCGTGTTGAGAATTGAGATAATTAGGAGTGTGTTCGGAATGTTGTTTTGAGGTCCGGTGTAGAATTAGGCTTGAATTGGCGAAAGTTGGTTTTTGGCGATTTCCGGTCGGCAATGGAAATTAGGCTATCAGGGTCGGAATGGAATTCCGGGAGTTGGAACAGGTTTTTAATGTCATTTTGGATATGTGTGCAAGTTTTCAGGTCAATCGAATGTGTTTTAGAAATTTCAAAGTTCATAGGCTTGAATTTGATGTGATTTTGGTGTTTTTGGTGTTTCGAAGGTTCGACTAAGTTTGAATGAGGTTATGGGATGTGTTGGTATGGTTGGTTGAGGTCCCAGGGGCCTCAGGTGAGTTTTGGGTGGTTAACGGGGTGATTCTTGGATTTTTGAACCAATTGTTTTGCTGGTGTTTCTGCGGCAGGGATTTACACTATGTGTTCGCGGAGGTGGTCCCGCGTTCGCATAGGGGAGTTGGGAAGCTGAGGATTTATTCTCCGCATTCTCATAGGGGAGTTGGGGAAGCTGAGGATTTGTTCTTCGCGTTCGCGAAGGGATAGATTCGAACGCGAAGGTCTAGGTGGAGGAAGCATCGCGTTCGCGGGCAGGGGCACGCGTTTGCGAAGAAGGTTTGGTGGTTGGGGAACCCCCCCCCCCCCAAGGGGTTTTGGCCTATGCGTCCGCATGGAGTGGACCGCGTTCGCGGAGGGCAAGCCTGGTGATGCGTCGCGTTCGAAATGATGTGGATCCGTTCGCGTAGAGTAAATTTGGGGCCTAGGGAATTTTCTGCTTCGCGAACGCGGGGAGGTGGCCGCGTTCGTGATGAAGAAAGGCCTGGGCAGAAAGTTTAAGTTTCAAAAACGAGAGTTTTAGGCCATAACTCAAAATACCATTAGAGAGTTCGGGAGAAGGAGGATTTGGAGGAGATTTTCAGTTATATTTTTGAGGTAAGTGTTCTTCAATCACATTTGAGTTAATATCATGAATTAGCCTTAATTTTTATCATGTAATTTGAGGAATCAAAGTGGAAATTGGGGAAGAATGGGAGAAAAAATTGGGAATTTCGTTTGATGATTTGAATGGGTATTTGAGGTCGAATTTTGGTAAATTTGATATGGATAGACTCGTGATGGAATGAGGATTCTAGTTTTGTGATTTTTATCAAATTTCGAGACGTGGGCCCAGGGGTCGGGTTTGGCCAATTTCGGGAATTGTGCCCTATTTTGATAGTTTTCGATTTGGTTTCGTCTCCCTAGCATATTTTGATATTATAAATCTTATTTTGGTGGACTCGGAGCATTTGGGAGCCGATTCGAGGGGCAAGAGTATTGCAGAGTAGTTTTGGGCTGGTTTGAGGTAAGTAATGACTTTAAATCTTGTCCTGAGGGTATGAAACCCCGGACTTAGCATCTTTTCACTGTTTTGGAGTGACGCACACGCTGGATGACGAGTGTGTGGCGTGCAATAATGGGGAATTTGAATTTGGTTCTTCCCGAGGCAACTTTTGAGTTGCGTAACTGCTTTTAAATCACATGATAAATCATGTTTTTATGTTTTTGATATATTTGGGTTGTAAGCCATGTTTGGGGACTCGTGCCGACCTGTTTAAACTCCTTGGGGACTGTTTTTCTGATATTCCTCACCGTGGTACTTATGATTTACACTCAGTCGTTCATGTTAAACCGTTTTTGACACTCAGACTTGCTAATATTATTTCATGATATAAAATATTGTTTTGGGTCGAGAACCCCCTTTATTTATGGCCCGAGCGACATTTTTAAGAGTTTCTGACTGAGTGAGGCCGAGAGCCAATATTGTGAGGATATTTTTGGATCGGGCTGCGCGCCGCAACATGTTACACTGTTATGATATGTGAGAGGTCGAGTGCCAGAGTGATTGATGCCATGATTTGGCTTGTTATAGCGCTTGGGATGTAGGAGCCCCTCCGGAGTCTGTACCTACTGAGTGCGAGTGCCGAGTGACGAGTGATTGGGAGGCATGAGTGACTGTGAGGTTTCCCGAGGGGCCGATACTGAGTGATTGTGAGGCATGCTGAGTGAATGATTCTGAGTGAGGATTTTCTCGAGGGGCAGTTTATGATTCATTTCATATTTATACTAAGACTTCTTGGTTATTTTACTGAAATCATTAGAAATCATACCTGTTCAAGGAATTTTTACTGAAATTGGACTTTAAAGCATATTGACTAAATGTATACACTGTTGAAAATCAATGTTTTACTTATTGTGATTCGATGATTTGCTCCTATGTGTTTCTTATTGTTCAGACCTGATTTATTTTTATTACTACTGAGTTGGCGTTCTCACCATTACTCCCTGCACCTCTGTGTGCAGATTCAGGGGCTGGTACCGAGCGTTAGTAATCTATTTCCGTGCGGAGCCGGGGTCGGGACATAGAGGTAGTTGTTCAGCGTCCACAACATCTCTGTTTCGCTTTCTTGTTTTGTACTTAGTTCTTCGTTCCGAGATTATGTATGATGACAATACAAATTTTGGAATTATTCTTAGATGTTCATGAAATGTTGGCTCCAGATCTTTGGGATGGTTGTAGACTGTTTAACCGTTTTGTTTTGCTTAAAAATTCAGAAATTTATATACGTTTATGAAATGTTGAAAATGAGTTGGAAATTCTGGAAAGAAACTGTAAATATGTGCTTGTTGGCTAGCCTAGTTCCACGATAGGCGCCATCACGGCCGGTTTAGGATTTGGGGTCGTGACAAGCAAGGCCTAAGCGGACATTTCGAGAATCTGAAGCAAATTCAGGGTGTGTCAAATCAAATGTCCTCCATGCCTCATGTTGTTCCCAAACGCACACGCAAGTATACGCGGTCGTCAAGTAATAAAGTGACTAAAAGTCGGATGTCGAACCCACGAGGACTTGTGATTAACTATTAACTAAATAAGACTATCCTAATTATCTAAACAAGGATTAAACCCAAACGTAGTGATACTAAAATAATTAAACTAAAAAGAAAACAACTAATGAACTTTAAACAGAGGAAGAGCAGATTTTTATGTTATCAATGTGACGAAAATAATCTAGGGTTATAGGCTATCTAACAATCATATTGTATTCTTCAATTGAATTATTTATTTGGTTTATTGGTTAACAGGGTTAATATTGTTCATAAGAGTTTGTCGAGTTCTTACTCGCCTATTCAAGCTAACCTAACACATATATGTCTATGGAATTAGAACTAACAAGAACGCATTTATAATTCCTGTAAAAATCAACCAAGCAAGAAAATTAGGTATATGTCTATCCCAACCGCGAATCCGTTCCCCGAGGCCCAGGTTCAAGAACTTGCTATACTCAATCCTATATCCAATCTAGAATTCTCACTTTCGAGTTTAATTCTAGATTCGTAGATAATATTCAACTGGTGATCAAGCAATCAAATAATTAAGTGTAGGATTAAATAAATAAACCACGATGATAAATTAAGAAATCAAAACCAATATCCGAATAACAATAGTCATGAAAGAACCACAACCCAAGAACGTGAAGTTTTGCCCCACATAGACATGGTAGCAAAACAACAAATCATACAAATACACATAAAAATTACAAAGCTTGATGGAAGAAAGATGGAACTTGATGAATTCCGGCCTCCACGGCGGCTCTGTGCTTGTGTTTTCCTTTCAAAAACGTCCTCCCCCTTCCATAATAGGTTTAGGATCCTTTTATATGAGTTGGGGGTGTCTTGGAGTCAAAATATCCGAGTCCTAGTCGAACTAGGTAATCCTCACGTCCTGAGCGTCCAGGGCAGCGTGGGGCGCTGGCTCTGGCGCTCAACAATTTAACATTCTGAAAATTGCGCCACAACCAATGCCCCATGCTGGTTGTGGCCCTCAAAATTCGACTTTTGCGTTTTTGCTCCGATTTTGCTTCAATTCACGTCGTTTCGTCCCAAATTGCATTC
Organism: Nicotiana undulata; assembly: GCA_005239495.1. Lineage (NCBI taxonomy): Eukaryota > Viridiplantae > Streptophyta > Magnoliopsida > Solanales > Solanaceae > Nicotiana > Nicotiana undulata. The sequence goes on from ML295265.1 coordinate 80,378, forward strand.
GAATGATTCCTACACATAGAAATACCATTATTTAGCACAAATCATCATATTAAACATCTCAAATCTACAAGACATGAGCAAAATATGAGGCGATTTATACTAAAATATGCATACATTAAGCCGATTATCAATACCCCACACTTAGACTCTTGCTCATCCTCGAGCAATGGAACTATATTAACACCCCCAAAACACGATTAACACGATGAAAGAGGACTTCACAATTAATTCAATCAACACCGTACCTTTTGACTATAATCGATATTGGCAATTAAGCATGAACACACAATTTTCACATTCTTTCCGCTTTTAAATAGCCAGAGTATACTCAATATTATTCATAAAACTCAATGAACTCAAGCAACCTCTCCACAACCACCTTACCTCAAAAGATGACGCGTTACCACTAAGCATCCTCAACTCACACACTCACCCAACACTAGAAAGTATACAACATCACCAATCCGTCATGAGACCAAGTTCCCTCACCACAAGAAAAAGAGTGAATATTAAAGTAGTCCACACATTCAAAATAGGTCATTGAATATAAATTAAGTACATCACACAATTGAATAAAATTCACTCACTCTCACAAAGAATTCATGTGAATCTCGTGGTCGTACCATAAGCTTGCCCGTAGTGTACATCTCTACAAATCTAAGCTAGCCAATTCTATGATCAATTAGGACTTTAAGGTTGTGATGTAAGCTAAGGGACGAGTAGGATATATTTAGGAATAGTGACTAACACTCCTAAGCACTTTAATACACTATACTCGAAACTCAAGCTCAATTTCTTCTCAATCCATACACTTGTCATACATCATAACTAACAACCCTCTTTTCCATTAAGCACCTCTATGTTTCACTAGCATGAGTGAGAATGATTAGGAGATGTGTGTCTTTCTATACTATTTGAACTTTTATTTGCTTTTTTTTCTTGCAACACTTTTTTTCTTTTTTTTTTTCTTCACACACTCCATAATTTGAAGTTCATAAGCTAGTGAACTTTATTTACAATTTTCGTGCACCTTAAAGGCCCTTCCATGGTTCCACTCAAAAGCCAATTCTCAATTTTCCACGTTACTTCTTTTAGTCACTAAGTGCCTTAAGAGGTAAAGGTTCAACAATCTCGAATTAAGAAAAAACTAGGAGTACGGCTTGTAATGTGGTTGCCAAGGAAATGGTCTATAAGCTCAAAGGGGCTAGCAACGGAATTTTTTTTATTTGTCAATGACAAGCACCTTTATGATCAAGAAAGAAGCGCCTACGTCATCTCCTAGACTAGCATAACTTAATAATTTCGCGTTGATTAACACACAGGGCAAGTTCTAGACTACACAAGATAGCACATAATATCAACAATCCTTACACACACATGGCACTTTACTCACTCAAGATGGTTCTGTGCGACTCTCAAGTCAAGCAAGCATAACAAGTTGAGAATTTTTAAGCAACAATGCACTAGGTAGCATACAAGTCAATCAACTGAGAAAAAGTCGTCACAGAGTAGGCTACTTAATTTACTTGGGCATTAAAAGTTAAATCATACATGCAGGAAGATAGAGCGCATGCCATAACTTAACTACCCAACACTAACCACGTCAATAGGTATCTTAGAGCACCTCAATTTTCTTCCTTCCTACTCCTAAAAAAAATAATAAAAAAAAAACTAAACTAGAATACCCGGTTCGAGCCACACCCTTGGAAAAGAACCGATGTCGAAAGAAAAATCAAAGGATACTACCTAACTACCTAAAAAAAAATAAAAAAAATTCTTTTTGGTATTTTTAATCAGACTTTAATCCCTCAAGAAAATTGTCCAACAAATCCATCGTCGGGAAAAGTCCAAATTTTTTTCATTTTTTTTAAATTATAAAATTAATCACCTAAAACACTACACTATTATAAAAAAAACTATGAAACTGAAAGAAATTAACATACTAATATAATACTACTAATGATCTAAAGAAATTTTCTCACCCCGCACTTAAAAGAGTGCAGTGTCCCTAATGCACAAATAAAGCAAAAAAAAAATGAGGGTGGACAAGAAACTCCTTGAAAGGCCAAAAGCCGAAGCACAAGCAGCTCACGGGGTACTCAGACTTCTCCCAAGGATGGTCCTTTGTGCGGGTACCCCACACTTATTTCCAACCATCTAGCTCACTTTTGCACTCTTCCAATAGCTGTGTTTCCTATGCTTATAATCCTACAAAACAAAATAAATATTACAAAATAATAAAAATAAAATAAAATAATGAAAATAAACCAAAATGAACGAACACAGTAAAGTTGGGTTGCCTCCCAACAAGCGTCTGATTTAACGTCGCGCCACGACACTACTACTTTGTTCAGGATGGGCGCTTTCTCTTCTTCTTTCTCCCATTAAGCCTTGCCTTTCACGCTCTTAGAAGGTCTCCTCTTTCATATCTGGCTCTTTTCTCAATCATCCTTATACACTCAGCTTGCAACACCACCTCCTCCAACTCAGTTGTCCCATCCGAATCACTACAATTCACATAAGGACTCTGCTCTATCCCCTTCAGTTCTAAGGCAGTAATCATGCACAAGTCCTCATAATGCTTAGGGAGATTAAATGCTTTGTACACGTTAAAAGTGATTTCCTCATCGCCAACTCTCATCTTCAACTTCCCTTCCCTAACATCAATAAGTGCTCCACCAGTAGCTAAGAATGGTCGCCCAAAATAATAGGTACTTCCTCATCTGCCTCGTAATCAAGAACAATAAAATCAGCAGGAAGAATAAACTTTCCCACTTGAACTAACAAATCCTCAATAATTCCTTCTGGCATAACTAGTGATCTATCAGCCAACTGCAAAGTGATTGTAGTAGGTTTAAGCACCCCCAATCCGAGTTGCTTGAACAAAGAGGATGGCATTAAATTTATACTAGCCCCTAAATCACACATGGATCTACCAACTTCTTGTTTTCCGAGAGACAAAGGAATTGTGAAACACCCAGGATCCTTCAACTTAGGAGGAAGTTTACTCTGAACTCTAGCACTGCACTCTTTAGTGAGTGCAACTGTTTCAAACTCTGTATGTCTTCGCTTTTTGCCACAATATCCCTAAGATACCTTGCATACTTAGGCACTTCCTGTAAAAATTCCACCAACGGCATATTCACACGCACTTGGCTCAAAATATCTAATAATTTCTTATACATAGCATCATCTTTTTGCTTTTGAAGTCTTTGTGGAAACGGAGGTGGTGGCCTTGTCATAATTTCTGGCTTTTCTTTCTTATTCTCCTCAACGGGCTTAGGAACTAATTCTCCTTCTGGTATAGTTGTATACTTCTTTTTCTCTAGAACTTCTTCTAATTCTCTTCTATTTCTCAAGGTAACCGCATTGACTTGAGCCTTAGGATTAGGCTCAGTATCACTCGGGAGAGCTCCAGCAGGTCTAGTGTTTTGATTTGCTGCTAACTGCCCCATTTGCCTCTCAAGATTTTTAAAATCGGTCCTTAGCTGTTGATTGTCAAGCAACAACTTCTTCAGCAAGTCATTCGTACTCTCTTCTGTTTGTTGCGGTGGCTTCTGAGGCTGATTGAAATTTCCTTGGGGCCTATACTGATTCTGATTCTGTTGATTTCCGCCCCATGAGAAGTTAGGATGATTCCTCCAATTTGGGTTGTAAGTGTTCCCATATTGTGCATGTTGATTCGCCGGACCTCTGTTTTATTGCCCCACATAGTATATAGATTCAGGATTTAAGGGGCACACGTTACTCATATGACTGTCACCACATAGTTCGCAGCAAATAAACATCTGTTGTACATGTTGCATCTGTTGTGTTTGTTGCATTGTCATTTTGTTCATCTGATTTTCCAGCTTTGCAATATCTGCTCTCATGGCTGAGAAGTCATCAAGCTCAATCACCCCGGTTGCCTTCTGCTTAATTGCTCTTCTTACGTCCCCATCTCCATGCCAATTATGATCATTAGCAGTGAAGTTATTTAGCAAGAGTTGAATTTCACTGTACAGCCTCGCCATGCAACTACCCCCACAAGATGAATCAAGATTCATCTTTGATGCCTCATCTAGCCCATCAACAAAAGTGTGACACAATACCTCAGTAGTCTGACAATGATGCGGGCAGTCTCTGAGTAGCTTCTTGTATCTTTCCCAAGCTTGACGAAGTGTCTCGCCATCCCGTTGTTGGAACCCAAGAATTCTGCTCCTCAGCGATTTTGTCTTCTTAGTAGGGAAAAACTTGATTAAGAATTTCCTTGATAAATCATCCCAAGTGAGGATTGAGTTCGCGGGATCCTTTTGCAACCATTCCTTAGCTTCCCCCATCAGTGAAAAAGGAAATAGTGTCAGCCGTACATAGTCCTTGGAAATGTTCGGATAGTTGTAAGTGTCCGTAATTTCCAAGAATATGCCTCTATGGGTCTTCATGAGATAGACCCACATATTGCCCCGTGGACTGAATTAGTTGCACCATGTACTGTTTGATTTCAAAATGCCTCGTGGTATCAGGCTTCACTATAGCATGAGTCATATTAGAAAGATTGGGCCTTGCGACTTCTAGCACCGGACGCTCTTCATTACCTGCCATCTCTATTGGCTGTGGTTGAACTACGATGTCCAACTCTCTTTCTATTCTTGTTCTAGCTTCGACTTCCTTCCTCACTCTATGAAGTGTTCGTTCAATTTCTGGATCAAAAGGAAAAAGGTTAGTTGCGCTTCTACTTCTCTGCATTCAAGAGAAGAGCCTGCGTTAACACAAACAAGGAAAACGGAAAAGTAAAACTTGAACAAATAAGTAATAAAAGCTTAATTCGGTCAAGTAGCTAATTTCTAAGTCCCCGGCAATGGCGCCAAAAACTTGTTGCTCCCAATCGCACATGCAAGAATACGCGGTCGTCAAGTAATAAAGTGACTAAAAGCCGGATGTCAAACCCACGAGGACTTGTGATTAACTATTAACTAAATTAGACTATCCTAGTTATCTAAACATGGATTAAACCCAAACGTAGTGATACTAAAATAATTAAACTAAAAAAAAAAATAACTAATGAACTTTAAACAGAGGAAGCAAATTTTTATATTATCAATGTGATGAAAACGATCTAGGGTTATGAGCTATCTAACAATCATATTGTATTCTTCAATTGAATTGACTAATTAATTTATTTGGTTTATTGGTTAACAGGGTTAATATTGCTCATAAGAATATGTCGAGTTCTTACTCGCCTATTCAAGCTAACCTAACGCCTATATGTCTATGGAATTAGAACTAACAAGAACGCATTTATAATTCCTGTAAAAATCAACCAAGCAAGGAAATTAGGTATATGTCTATCCCAACCGCGAATCCATTCCCCGAGGTCCAGGTTTAAGAACTTGCTCAACTCAATCCTATATCCAATCTAGAATTCTCACTTTCGAGTTTAATTCTAGATTCGTAGATAATATTCAATTGATGATCAAAATAATTAAATAATTAAGTGCATGATTAAATAAATAAACCACTATGATAAATTAAGAAATCAAAATCAATATCCGAATAACAATAGTCATGAAAGAACCACAACCCAAGAACGTGAAGTTTAGCCCCACATAGACATGGTAGCAAAACAACAAATCATACAAAGACACATAAAAATTACAAAGTTTGATGGAAGAAAGATGGAACTTGCTGAATTCCAGCCTCTACGGCGGCTCTGTGCTTGTGTTTTCCTCTCAAAAACGTCACCCCCCTTCCATAATAGGTTTAGGGTCCTATTATATGAGTTGAGGGTGTCTTGGAGTCAAAATACCCGATTCCTAGTCGAACTAGGTAATCCTCACGTCCCGAGCGTCCGGGGCAGCGTGGGGCGTTGGCCCTGGCGCTCAACAATTTAACATTCTGAAAATTGCGCCAATTCGCGTCGTTTCGTACCAAATTGCTTCTGAATGATTCATACACATAGAAATACCATTATTTAGCACAAATCATCATATTAAACATCTCAAATCTACAAGACATGAGCAAAATGTGAGGCGATTTATACTAAAATATGCATACATTAAGCCGATTATAACCTCACCATCCCTTGGATGCCTTATCAACCCATCGTTGTTACTCCCTGAAGCATGCCATCTTATATGCTCAGTAGTCTTACGACACATATATAATCTTTGCAACCTTGGTTTCAATGAAAAGTAACGCAAAACCTTTGCAAGTTGCTTTTTCTTCTTCTTGGGATCCCATTTAGATGTACCACAATACTTACATGCTTCCAATTCTGAATCACCTTCCCCATATAACATACAGTTATTTGGACATACATGTATCTTAGTGTAGTGAAGGCCAAGTTTGTTAATGATTTTTTGGCCTCACAAAACGAGGGAAGTAACTTTGCATTTTCAAATACATCTCTCAACAAATCTAGTATCATAGTCAATGCCTTGTCGCTTAATCCACACAAGACCTTTATATGATATAATTTTATTACAAACTCTAGCTTTGTATACTTGCTACCTTCACACAGTGTTTCATTTCCATCTTTGAGAAACTCATTAAAATCACTCGGATCATCCCTATGCTCCTCGTTTGATATTTCATCTTCACCAAATGGTTGAGATATCTATACATCAGCAGCTTGGTAACTATGGTTCCCTAATGCATCATGAATCATTCTTTATATTGGATCTTTTGGGTAAAATGTCTCTTGCATTACATTTATATTTTCAGAAGACTTTGCCGCCTCTGTTACTCGTTTCTCACCATGAAGATCCCAAATAATATAATTTTGAGGGAATGGCTTGCAAATCAAATGATCGTGTATTATATCTCTAGTTTTTCACTTGCCAAAACCACATTTAGGACATGGACATCTTATTGTTTCTCCTGCAGCCGAATTATCAAAAACAAACTCTAAAAATTCATTCAAACCAAGTAAGTACTCGTTTGTGTTCCTTGGCTTTCCAATCCAAGATTTATCCATTGAAAACTTAATGTTTTTATTAGAGACCAGCCGGCATCGATCAAGAAAGAGGAATCATATCTGTCAATGTACTGGGCATGAATGTATAGAGTTTACCTCGAAAAAGCAATCCTTCATATTCGGCTACTTCCACAATCTACTCCAAAATTTCAAGAGCTCCTTCAATCCAACTTATTTCCAGAAACGTAGAGGAAAGAAAAATTCAATGAGAAATCCAAGCAAAAGAATTTTTTACAGCAAATAATATATACTTAATTATGATGAAGGATCGAACAAGCAGCAGAGAGAGAGGGAGGATCTACAAACCAAAATAAACCTAGTCAGAAAGACGGGTTGAAGGAGGAGAGTATATACGATTGTCGCTTTTTCTAGGTATCTGTTTAGAGAGCCAATTCACTAAATAAAATAAAAACTTCAATACAAAAAAAATGTTTTATTTATGATGTTATATGTGGAGTTTTCTTTCTTTCCAAAATATGTGGAGGTTAATAAAATCAAACCTTCAAATATGGTAGAAAAACGTAATACTATTATTCTGACGTTTTTAAATCTTCATGAAATTGAAATAATTTGTGTGAGTTGCCAAAGCCTCCACAAATTGATGCAATTTGCAGGGTTATCTATAACCCCCACAATATGATCCCCTCAAATTTACCCTTTTTTTGTAGTGAAGTGTTTTACTTTATACAGTCAAACTTTTCTGTAACAGTCTTGTTTGCTACGACTATATTTGGATGTTATAGTGAAGTGTTGTTATAGAGAACACATATTATAACGTAATATGAAATTTGGTTCCAAAAAAACTTAGCTTTTATAGTAAAATTTTGTTATATAAGGATGCTGATATAGAAAGGTCTCGCCTTATATTCTCAGATTTTTTTTGAATGTCTGTCAAAGAAGGTCTACTCTTGGTAGAGAGACCCACAAGTAAGGGAGTTGCTTTACAGAACAGTATAAAAACAAAATAAAGTGGTCAAAGAGGGAGGCATTGATTAATTCAAAGGTCAAATATTGTTTACACTCTACAACATAATTTGTTTTGCCTTTTGGAGTTAGTGGTGGAGCAATAATTGACATAGTAGAATTAAGATTCCATGTTACAATTAGGGTTTATTGGTCTAAAACAGTGAACTATGGAATATCAACAGGGGCGGAGATATACAGTGGTTGTTCACACATTCGAACAATAACTTTTGCTTAAATCTTATTTTACATTAAATTTTTTATTAAATATGTATAAATATTTAATTGCAAATCTATCGATACGTCCCAAAAATTTTAAATTCTGACTCTGTCTCTGAATATCAACCATGGAATCTTTTCGTAATTTATTAAGTTCGCTTGAACAGTTGAATTATGGAGTGTATATCGATATATGACAATGTATACTATATGCATATTCACTTAGGGTCGAAGGAAAGAATATTTTTTAACTTGCCAACACTGTTTTCACTTTACTGTAAGTTTATAGTAACTGTTAGTAGTATATATACTCCCAACTTTTACTTTTTCCTTCTCCTGATCGGAGGAAGAAAATAAAAAGCAGCACGGAGTCCTGAATCGAATATTATTGGAATCAAACTTTCAGGACTTAAGCCTCTGAACATTTCATAGTATTATTACAAATAAAAAAGAATAAATGGAAAGATTTCATCACAACTACTACTCCGTAGGACAGCATTTTTCTTTTTGGACATTTACACAATAGAACGGAAAGCTTAACATTTTACATGCAGTATACAAATACATATGCATATACATTCTGAGCTCCCAATTAAGTTCCCCATATTTCCAAATTACTACACTAAAAATTGAAATATATTAACAGCTCCTGTATCGTTGTTATTATTGCATTGTCCACGTGCATGAATTCTCAATATAGAGATCGATGGAGTATATATTTAAGGACCAGGAGAAGCTTGCCTCCTCAAATCCCTGTAGAATTTTGAAATGAAATTTTCAGCAGCCTCATCAACATGGCTATCTTCTTCAACGTCTCTCAGTGGAAAAGGCGAGTCGGTGACCCTCAGTTGCCTCACCGTCGTCGGAGTCCTCCCAAATCCCGGAAAATCATTAGCCGGAGATGCATTTGCGCTCTGAAGCATCTCCAAAGCCTTCACAACAGCCGCATTCATCAGAAACACGTCGTCGTCAGTGGTGGCCGGCGCGTGAAAATGGTGCGCGTGGTGCTTGCTGCGCTTGTTGAGGCTGAATGGAAGGTGGAAGGTTTTAGTGTACGCTGGGCTGCTACTGCAGCTGAACTCGTACTCATCGGGTGGAGCGTGTGAGAGATCTCCCACGTGCGAAGTGGCAGAAGATGAGGAATTAGACCATTGATGGGTCATGTGGTGGAACATGAGATTATTAATTGCGGCTTTGCTTGCAATTTTGCCGCGCTTCATAAATAAGTTGAAATCGAGCATAAATTTTCTCTTTGATATACCTTTTTTCAGCATGAAGAAAGCTACTCGAACTATGTTCCAGAATTTCTTTGCTATAATTGGTAAATTTTGATCCATTTTCTTAAAAGGATTTTGCTAGAATTTGTGATTCTTTGAAAGAGAGGGAAATATGGAAAAAGAAATGTTTTTGATTTATTGGAATGGAAAATGTGTGAATGTATGAGAGGGTATTTATAGGTCTTCCGTAGAGGAAGAGGACGCTCAAGTACTTGAATTTCTCCTCCTCCTCTCTTTTTTAAAAATCATTTTTTTGTGTGACTGGAATTATAAGTACATTATTTCGTCTAATTTATGTAAACTTATTTGATTAGACACAAAGTTTAAAAATTTTTATTGTTCTAAACAAGTCAAAAAGGAGCCTAAAGTATTTGTGTTGTTATAAAAATTTCTAATTAAAGATAAAATTGTAAGTTTAAGATAAATTATTTTTAAATTTAAAAATAAATTATTTTTGTTGAACGAACCAAAAATAATAGGTGCACCTAGATAGAATAGAAGTTAAAGTGACATATTGAGGCACGGTGCAGGGATACGTCCGACTTTAATTCAATATTTTATTGCGTTTTGCCTTTGTTATTGAAAAAACCTAATTCCCAAACAAAAACTTTGTAGTCCACAATCCGTGCACCTGAGTTTACGTGCAGAAAAAATCATAAAGAATGCAACTATTAATTATGTGCTCGCTTACTTTTTTAAAATCTTCCCCACCAAACGGAAGTGTGTTTAATTACCACTAACATCTCTACAAAGTGATTAATCGAGTTATTTCTACCATTTGATCATAAAAAACTTGTAAATGAATTTATGCACATGGGGCAACCTATTTGGTCGCCCCTATTTAACATGTACCTATATTTTTAAAATTATTTAATTTATATTCTAAGTTTAACAACTTCAGGTGCTCCTTCTTCTGGCTACTGTACAAAACTTCAGCTTATTTATTGCTGAAATTTTACAAATGAACTAAATAACTTCAGCATCTTCTGCTAAAGTTTTTGAAAAAGCTTTATGACAAAACTAAACTTCAAACTTATTTAGTACTGAAATTTTTACAAAATAACTAAATAATTTCAGCATCTTCTGCTGAAATTTTTTGAAAAGCTTTATGACAAAACTAATTAATCCAGGACAAAACTTCAGCTTATTTAGTGCTGAAGTTTTTATAAATGAACTAAATAACTTCAGCAGCTTCTGCTGAAATTTTTGAAAAGCTTTATGACAAAACTAATGGATCCAGAACAAAACTTCAGCTTATTTGGTGCTGAAGTTTTTACAAATGAACTAAATAACTTCAGCATTTCCTGCTGAAGTTTTTGAAAAAGCTTTACGACAAAACTATTGAATTCAGGACAAAACTTCAGCTAAAACATGCTTAAGTACAACAAATAGAGAACAAAACTTCAGGTAGTAGAATGCTTAAGTTCAGCAATTACAAATAACTCCAGGCCCGTCTCCTAGAATGCTGAAGTTTGTATGATTCTCTTTGCTACTTCAGGCCCGTATACCTGAAGTTTATGTAAAAAGTGAGTACGCTTACAATTTTTTTATAAAATATATATAAATTAAAATGTGGCTCAAAAAACAGGTATAAGTGCAAATGCATGAATTTTGTTCAATGCAAATTGTGTTTAAATGGGCCGTAACAAGAAGCTGCACGTATTCAGGTAACGCGTGTCAATTTTCAATTTCCTTTTTTCGAGTTGATTATATTACTCCCTCCGTTTATTTTACTTGTCCAGTATTTTAAAAATAGATTTTTTATTTTTAATTGTCACTTTTAGCATATTAAAAGAACATAATTTTTTTTCTATTATATCCACAATATTAATTACTCATTTCAAATTATTTTTCTCTACTCACTAAAAATATGTATCAATTAATATGGGTATCATCATGGTAAATTATACATTTAATTTATTATTTCTTAAGGGATGTGTAAAGTCCATAATTGACAAGTAAAAATAAACAGAGAAACTAGTTAATACAAATTAGGCTGCTGATTATAAATTATTTTTCTTCGATTTTAATTTGGTGTTCTTAGGCAAAAACAAAACTTGAATGGAATGCAAGAAAAAGTCTAGTTTGATTTTTGACTTAATACCACTACATTATTAAAGGTGGTGGGTAGTTGTGGGCAATAAAAGATGTACTGCAACTTTCAGAAAAGCCGCCTTCTTTCGTTTTGCATGCCCTTCCCATCCCTCACCTTCACCAATCACAAGCCTTTGTATAGCTATTTATAGTAAATAAAATTGAAATTAAATTGATGAGTGTAATGCACTAGTATATTTATTCTTTCTTTTATGACAACTGGTGTTATAAATATTTATATAAAAATTATTATACACACACACATGTAATGTCCAATATTTACCCTGTTATACGATTAGCTCATGGTTTGTTCTTCCACTCTTCTTGTTTTGGTCCTTACTTTTTTCTTTTTCTTGGTTCAATTTGGGAAAATTCCGGGCGAAATTAAGATTAGTTTGATAGGATTTTGTCTTACATTGTTAGTGGTTAATGTTGTGTTCATATTATTCTTCCGTTTTCTTATTACCGATCTTTATTTACTTGTTATTGTTTGTCATCTATTGTTTGTCCTTATGTTGTTGTTACTATTATTGTGATTTTTGTTGATGGTACTGATTTATTATCTTTGTTCGTTTTCTTGAACAGGGGGTCTTTCGAAAACAAACTCTCTACTCTTTCGAAATAGGAACAATGTCTACGTACTTACTATCCTCACCAGATCTCACTTGATCGATGTTATTGTTGTTCAATTTGGGAAAACAAAGTCAATAGCATGCAGGGTGACATGTAAATAGACCGTAAACACAGGCAAGCTGGCACCTTGTTTTCTTCAAAATACTGCTAGGCCGCAGGTTTTAGGCACATTTCAGCTGTGGCTTCTCCTTTTTGTATATTTATGATTGATAAATATCTGTTTGTTGTTGGTATATTTCTCCATAACGTACCTTTAAGTATATATTGTTTAGTCTCTCAATCAAAAGTTGAACTATTACAAAACTATAGTCGTTTGCTTTACCGCATTAACAAAATAACATCAACATACATAAACAAATTTCTGGGTTCGGAATTTAAATCCTTTTAAGTTACTGGGTTTTAAATTTATAATTTGAACATATTAAATGTATTTCTTAAGATAAATATAGAGCTTTGACCAGAGTTACTGGGTTCGGCCGAACCCGTGCCTTGATCTCTAGCTCCACTCCTGCTGCATATACTCATAGAAGTTAAGTTATGCAAAAGTCTGTCTATGTTTTTAAGCAAGTAAAAACGTGTAAGAACAAACTGCAATAAGAGTAACTAAAGATAAAGAACCTCTTGTAGTGAGCAATTTCCACATAACAACACCTGCATTTGTCAGATTACACAAAACTTTTACATTGTTATTCATCCGCATAAATAATCTCCCACTAAATTTTCTACTTGATTACTCCGCGCGTGAACCAAATGATCACTCATTATGTTAATTAAAACATCACACACGATCTGTATGATCTCCTTACTACAAAAACACGCTAAATTTAAGGAGGTTTTATTTACATATTGTGGCGGCCAAAAACCTCCTCAATTTACTGTTACGGCGGTTTTCAAAATCCCTATAATAACGTTCGCCCCAATCAATTTGTGGTTTTTCTTTGGGAGATCGTTGTTATCATATAGCGGCAGATATTTAGCGTCGGTTTAATCTTCGCAATTTGATAGTTTGACTTTTAAAGACACACGTATAAAAATTAGTGGCAGTCAAAACCCCTATAATATTTTTATTTAACCCCTGCAAATTTAAACACAATATTATTATACATTAAATTGCGGTAGTTATAACGTCCGCTATTCATTTTTTTTGTTGACAATTGTTATACCCATAACTAATCCGATTTCATTATGTTAATATAATTATGAAGCATCATCAGATTATATAGAACCACATATTATAGTGAAAAATGTGGGCAAATTATCAAACTTATAATTAACAGTATTCTTTCATTGTTAAGTATGGAAGGAGGAAAATCTGATCGAGTGAGCAACAACAAATAGATCACTTAATTGAATTCGTGATACCGCCACTAAAATATTGGCTTTTGGCGATTACCTATCTCACGTGGAAAATTTATAAGGTAATCCGGTGCATTCAATTTTAACTAACGTATAAATTAGATCTATAAGGAAGAAATCCATTTAGAGGAACAAATTATACTGAGAAGAAATATGTGCAACTTTTTGTATATATCAAATATATGTCTCGGCGTTCAACTATATAATAAATTGGTTGGACCATATTTTTTTGTTTTGAGTTGGATAATATATATATATATATATATATATATATATATATATATATATATATATATATTATCCCGTTAACAATATTTCTTAAGATTTTGGGCAAGCATCATTGTCGCAAAACACAATCTTCACATTGCTCAAATGCATCAGGCAATTGCTCATAAGATGGTCTTGATTGTTCAAATCTATGGTTTTTTGTTTAATTTTTTGATTTTGTAAAAAAGTTGNTTATTGTGTATATGGTGGAGGTCATCAACTCATCATTGTTTTGTGGCCATATTTGATAACTTCGCCTGTAAGATTTCACCAAAAAATCTGCTGCTAGAGTTTGCTGATTTTGAATGATTTTAAGACAATTCCAATTATTAACGACAAGAAATGTCAAAGTTCTAATGAGTAGACGAAACGTATAGCTACTTTAGTAGTAGCAGACTTGCAACTTTGTAAAGTTTTCTAAAAGAACATAACACGATGAATTAATATTCAACTCCCAAACTTGACCAATTTAAGCAGCGTAAAAGCTTCTAGGTTGTCAACATGGCTTAATACTAGTTCCATAATTATAATTGCGTTCATTAATTTTATAAGAATTAATTCAATAATCATTTGCACAGCCGGTTAAACTAAAAATAACCGGTGCAAGTATAATATATGCATTATATATGTATAATTATGCATAATGTATAATTTATATATATGAATAAAAATAAACAGTAAATTAAATATGACAAGCTATTATGAACACTTCTTCACATCATTGACATGATTGAAAGATATTCTTGAGTTAATTATTCAATTTCAGCCCGGACATTCTCCTTAATCTTAGCGTTTAATGAACAAATTAGATAAGAGCACACTAAAAGACTGATATGACACGGTAAGCAAGTTAAAACGTAGACAAGTGTCCGCAATAATATTATTGATCGCTTTCATACATTCACCATTACCTAAAGTTCATGATTTTTAATTGTGCGAAAAGTTAAAACTTTTACAGACAATATATCTTGCCCGCAACATTTAGCCAGAGCTGGCAAAATTTCTTATCCACGAGCTAGAGATCATAATCCATTTAATTAATACCAATCCACTTTATCTTTATTACATGAATCGTTAAGTATCGTATAAAGCCTGATTAGATTATTTATGTTATACAACACAAATGTATTGATAGATTTGTATACGGCTCGAAGATATGGAGACCGAAGGATCGAGATCGACATCGCCAATATCGAGCAATAGAACAATGAGATATCAGTGATCGATCACAGATTTCGGCGGGAATCTCGGGAGTAACAGAACCGTTAACGGTTATTGACATCAACCGTGAATTTTATTTCCATTCATAAGCGCTAGGTTTTGATAAATGGACCTTGGGTCTAACTTAACCTCAAAAGCTAGCTTATAAGATGTGGATTTCTCAAGCTATGTAAGGAGACCAAGTCCCTTATCCATTAGCCGACGTGGGAGACTCAACATATATATCGCTGCAACACCGGTTTGATTTACCTTTACCGTTCAATTCATTAATTTAATCTGTCATTTATCAATTTATATTGAATTAAATCACGTATCCTTAAAAGAACATTACAAATTTAATTGTTACCAGTATTTCGAGGTAAACAAGATTTACCTTACTAATTAAGCACAGATCGAAAGATCGATTTCATGATATCTCTTTACAAATATATATTTTTGTCAGATTACCTTCTGATAGAAGATCGGTAAATATAACACAATAGGTATGTGTAGATATATTTTTTTTCTTTTCAAATTGTAATTGATTATAAAAGTTATTTCCTCAGTAAACTACATCAAAAACAACAAATTAAAAAAAGCAAGTGCCGTTAGAACCCACCTTAAAAGTAATGGAGTTGCTTTATAGAACACCATAATAACTACATAAACAAAATAAAGTTAAAACTCCAGAATTATTTGTGATTTTGGAGTAGGTGGATTTCACATCGGTCAATTCCGCCCCATATCAGTGTCTTAATTTCCGTTGACATAGCACAATAAGATTCCATGCTACAATTAGGGTTTTGACTAATTAAATAGTGAACTATATGAAGCATCAAAGTGATATTCGTACGCAGAAACGGATCAAGGATCTAAATTTAATTAGTTTAATTTCTAAGATTTAAGCATTAAATTCATAATATTATTAAAATTATGTGTTCAAACCTTATTTTATTGAAATATACTAACTAATTTATCTATATATATATATTACCTTTAGTCTAAAGGCAACATCCGCCTCTATACTGAGTATATCATGGTTTTGTAATGTTAACTAATGTAGAAGTATGTGGGATCCAGAATTTAAATTTTATGGGTTCAACTTTTAATTTTTTTAGCATTGCATTATATTTTTAAACTTAATTAGGCTTCATATTTCACTTACTCTAGAAGGAACGAATAATTTTTAACTTGCCAACACTGTTTTCACTTTATTCTAACTGTAATATGTAGTATATATACTTTCAACTTTTACTTCTTGCCTTTTCTGCTTCCGAATTTAAAAAAAAATAAAGAGCAGAATATTGACGAAAGAGCTAAAGAAAATTATTGGATTCAAGCCAGGACTTAAGACTCTGAACATTACATAGCATTACAAAAAACAAAAAAGATAAAAAGAATAAATGGAAAATTATTTCATCACATCTATATACTAGTAGTATTAAGTACTATTTTCTTTTTGAAATTTCCAAAAATACCTCAAAAAGAAAAAAGAAAAAAAAAACTCCCAGGAAAACAGAAATTTATACATGCAATACAATCTTCATAGTGCTCCAAATCTTCGTTCTTTATTGCATTGATGATGGCCACCATCCACATGCATGAATTCTCAATAGAAATATTTATAATTTGTATACTTGCGAGATAAGCTTTCAATTTCATTCAGTTAGCAGCAGGAGAAGCTTGCTGCCTCAAATCTCTGTAGAATTTTGAAATGAAATTTTCAGCAGCCTCATCAACATGGCTATCTTCTTCAACATCTCTCAGTGGAAAAGGCGAGTCGGTGACCCTCAGTTGCCTCACCGTCGTCGGAGTCCTCCCAAATCCCGGAAAATCATTAGCCGGAGATGCATTTGCGCTCTGAAGCATCTCCAAAGCCTTCACAACAGCCGCATTCATCAGAAACACGTCGTCGTCAGTGGTGGCCGGCGCGTGGTGCTTGCTGCGCTTGTTGAGGTTGAATGGAAGGTGGAAGGTTTTAGTGTAAGCTGGGCTGCTACTGCAGCTGAACTCGTACTCATCAGGTGGAGCGTGTGAGAGATCTCCCACGTGCGAAGTGGCAGAAGATGAGGAATTAGACCATTGATGGGTCATGTGGTGGAACATGAGATTATGAATTGCGGCTTTGCTTGCAATTTTGCCGCGCTTCATAAATAGGTTGAAATCGAGCATAAATTTTCTCTTTGATATACCTTTTTTCAGCATGAAGAAAGCTACTCGAACTATGTTCCAGAATTTCTTTGCTATAATTGGTAAATTTTGATCCATTTTCTTAAAAGGATTTTGCTAGAATTTGTGATTCTTTGAAAGAGAGGGAAATATGGAAAAAGAAATGTTTTTGATTTGTTGGAATGGAAAATGTGTGAATGTATGAGAGGGTATTTATAGGTCTTCCGTAGAGGAAGAGGACGCTCTCAAGTACTTCTCTTTTTTAAAAATCATTTTTTTGTGTGACTGGAATTATAAGTACTTTACTGTTAAGTTAAAGTGACACATTGAGGCGGTCGAAGGATATATTGACTTATATTAAATTTTTATTTGCTCAATTATTAATTTTGGCACTTGTTTAATTTAGAAGGGGTTTAGTCGTTTGTAATTTCGCCTCATTTTTCACATGAATCACAAATTTTAAGACTAATAACTACTACTACTCCTCATTATTACTTCTCCGTGAAGGAAATGTAACTACTAATCCATTTCTCTACTTCCTCGAATGATTGTCCTAAAGTATTACTACTTATTTTTTTGTAACTTGCAAAATATGGATAATAACAGGCTACAAATTCCCAATTATCAGCTTTACATTGTTAAATTAAAATTAACCGTTATTAATATAGAATAAGATCCTTCGCACGATTAACATAAAGAATAATTGTGTTGTAGTTAGGGTTGTACAAAAGTCGGTTTGGTTCGAATTTTTTAATTATCAAATCAAATCAACGGTGTCGGGTTTTTAAAATTTATAAACCAAACCAACAAAGTCGGGTTTTTTAATCTCAGGTTTTTCGCCTTTTTTCCGGTAAAGTCTTCATAGCATAAAATATGTAAGTTATTTTCCAAATGTTTCTTAAGTCCTAGTAAAGTATAATGCGTTTTCCAAGAAACTAACACAATAATATGAGATAAGTCATAGCATTATACTAAAATATTCAACAACAAAGATAAAATAATAACATTACATAAAACATATATTGCTAATTAATAAGCCACAATGAAAAATAACATAATCTAAAAATACTATATAGGTCATGCTAAAATCAGTATAGCTAATTAAGTACTAATATTAATTACATAACTAATTAAGCACTACAGAAAAAGATAAACCAAAATATTATGCATTTTCAGTATAAACCAATGTAAAACTAAATTATCCAACACTATCGTATTCCTAGTATTGAATTGAATTTCCTGCTAGCATTAATATTGATTGAACTTTGTTTGAGTTACTATATTTATGGGCTATAAAATATATTTACCATTCAAGAATATTAAGCCTAAACTTGCAATAATACGTTAAAAGATAAAAACTCTGAAAAAGTTTAAGAAATATTTATAAATTATATTACAATAAATATGTATATGTATAACATATTTTTAAAAATTATATAAATGTACTTCGGGTTGGTTTGGTTTCGGTTTGACTTTTTTTAGTTAAAACCAAACCAACCCAATTATGGTCGGGTTTTATTTTCCAATACCAAAATCATATCGGATTTTTTTCCTTGTTGACTCAAATTATCGGTTTGGTGCAATTTATCGATTTTCATTGTTCTCTCTAACTCGAATCGAAACTCGGGCATATATATGTGAAGACTTTCCTGATAGAGAAAGCGGAAAAAATTAATTGTTAGATCCTCAAAAAGAGAAATTAACCTTTTATATTTTGAAACAATATACTCTTGTGGTTCGGCTCTTCCTCGAACCTTACGCATAATGAGAGTTTCTACACCGGACTTGTCTAAAATTGTCCAATCAATTGTTAAATGTAAAAGGAATTAAATTTCGTATATGCTTATAATATGTATAAATAATTTTCACATTACCTTGTAGTTAAATTAATTGTGACATACTATTATTTTTCTTTCAGATTACTATCTCGTTTTTATTTCAAATTGTGAAGTCTAAATTCTTTTTAAGTATTACTTTTATACACTGTTTAAATAAATAAACTTAACTTAAACTTTTTTAACGTGGAATCTTCCGTACATTCGATGGCTTAAAGCCTTGTTGCTGTTTAAGCAAACAAGCCGCTATTCCTATAGAGTATATTTTCCGTATCATGTTTAAAATACTAGGACAAAAGGTAGTTCATCTGATTTTTTGAAACACAAAAAGAAGCCACAAATAAATATAGTAGTATATGGTTAAACTTGTCTTTTCCTAGCTTCCAAAACCCTAAATTATTATAGTGACCGCAACTTTTAGCCGTTAGGAAAATGATTTCTTAGCAAGGGAGGTTTCCCCGAACACGTGGCCCTTCCTGTCATAGAAAGGAAAGAACTGTGCTATTTACCTAACCCATGAAACACTTGCTTTTGAGGAATGCTCCACCTTGTCCTTGTGGGCGTACCAAAGGGGAAACAATGATGAATTCTTACTTCTCCTTCTTCTAACCATTCACTATTCAAAATTCGTTCATCGACTATATATTCCCGCATACCCGGTACAGTCTCATACGTGGAATCGGAAAAGATAATATATACAGAGATTTTACCTTACCTTACGAATGTAGAGAGATTAAAAAAAAATTATATAAAGAAAAATAGTAATCACAACCAGAAAAAAAGAAGCAATACTTACTAACTTATATATTACCCTAATTCTCAACCTCTATTCTGTCACGCTCCGAGCCATGGCCTGGGCGGCATGTGACCGAGCGAACAAACTGAATGGCTGGATCAACATGTGATATAACTGTAAGATGAATATAAACATGCAACATGTCGATCTACTAAGTCTCACTGAAATATCATAAATGCAAAAAGTACTAAAAAAGACTGCAAGTATAAATGAGTAGCCGGCAAGGCTTGCTAATATCTGACCGACTAGACTCTAATCTATGAAGCCTCTAAAGAATACTGAAATTGCTAACTGTTTAAGGGGACAAGGTCCGCGGTATACCTTATTAACTGAAATACTATAAAGACTGAAAAGAAAAAGGATAATGCCCCGAGAGACTGGGGCTCACCAATAGCTGATACGAGATCCTAGCAAGCAAAATCGTCAACCTGTAAATCGTTACCTGCATCGCGAGATGCAGGCCCCGGACAAAAGGGACGTCAATACATTTGAATTGTATTGGTATGTAAAACAATTGAATGAAAGAACTATAAATACTGAAACTGAGACTGAAGCTGAACTACTAACTAATAAATTGATAACTAAACAAGGAAGTAAGGATATGAATACTCCATCTTCTGAATGACGAACAACCTGTTTATCTAATAAATTACGGCCTCGGGCACAATATATATGTGCACAAGCTACGACCTTAGGCCCAAAGATGCATAAAGCATAATATACAGTCCATGACCAAATATGCATAAAGCATGAACTACAACCTCAGACCCAAATACAGGTGTTCTACATTCAGAATTTAAAATAAGGATCTGAGAATCATAATGCAATATTGATACTGGAATACTGAACCATACTGAGTTACATGATACTGAAATGATGAATATGACTCAATCAGAATATAAATTCGTAATAAAATGATCTGTCATAACTGTGACTCATGGGATATTGAATGAATTATGAAACTACATCATCTAAAGAATAAAAGTTCTACAACTATTCATGGAATTGAGCCATAATTACTTTCCGAGAAGATTTGTAATAGTCATAATAATGAAATGTAGAGATAATCATAACCATTCTAAAACGTAGAGAGTTATCCCAACATACCTTAAATTCATATTCTTGAGCGTAATACATCGTTTGTCAACCCTTTGAACTTTAATCTATAGCGATACAAGTCAAACGGATTCCATATTAGCAATAATACTCTTGTTTTGGTCACTTGGGCATTTTATTACGCACTTGGTGGGTATAAAGCTTTATAGTCCTTATTAATGATGTTTCTATACCCAATAACACATTTTCTTGCTCCTAGATAAATTCTAAAATCTCAAATGGTTATAATCAACGTCATTCTTCATCACCCATAAGATAAACAACACCCTTATCCAATAATCATCAATCAACAACTCAAACCTATAATTGTTCATGATTTTCTGTCAAACCCATCAACTCATATCCCATGAACTAGAGTCTATAATCATTAATCAAATACTATAATAAAGTAGAGGGTGAAGATATTACCTTTTTGACGTTCAATCCTTTTGAACTCAAGTCCTAGAGTTTCTTTTCTAAACAATAATGTCCCAATAAAAAACCTAACGATTTGAAGGGTTTACTCATGTTAATAAGGTGTTGCAGAATTAAAATTAACTTAGAATCATAATTAGAACTCACCTTGGATGGTGATGGGACCTTGGGGGAGATTAGGTTCTTGAGAGCTTCCCTTTCTAGAGCAAGTTTTTATGTTTTGCGGTGTCGGGGACAAAACAGGGCTTTAAAAATGACCCCCCGGGTGCGCCACCGTGCACCTGAATGCGCATAATGCCAGTAGCACTGCCACAAGTGCGCGGCCGCGCATGGGACCATTCGGACGCGCACCTGGGCGCGCATACTGCGCATATCTCAGTAAAACGCACATAACTTTTTGCACATAGATCCGTACGGACTCTATAATATATCGTTGGAAAGATATTTCAAAGGGCTACAACTTTTGTCTTTTCGGGTTTCCAATATTCCTTACTAATGTTTACTAAATAATGCTGGAAGAGGGACCTTTTGTAAACTTAGTCGATTTTATCGAATCTTATACACCTCGCTCTCCATCTTGATTCAAAAATAGCTATTTTCACCCATACTCATACCAATAGCACTTCACATGTTCAAAATAATATTACTACTCATTTAACACATTTACACCTAAGCCGAATTTATGGGGTGTTCAAATTTTCCCTTATCAAGGATCATGTCCTCGGCAAGTTGAAGATGAGAGATTATATACATGTAGAGGCAAATATTTATTCGCACCGATATTTTGCAATCATATATAAATATTAAGTGCAGTTAAATTTTTAATTTATATGTGCTTGAATATATTTAGCTTGACGGGGGTTAATTTTATCTATGGTCATTGAACTTTTGTGTTTGTTACTCAAAAGTTACTTTTTTTTTTGTTACTTAAAAATTATTTAACTTTGTGTTCATTACTCAAAATTTATTTTTTTTTCTTTTGTTACACAAGAATCAATTTACTTTGCTCTAGTTATCACAAAAGTCACATTTGCTAGATTTTATAATACTTTTACTTGAAAAGCCCATTATGCCCATAATATTATATAAATCTTCATATTTATGTAATTCTTCTATATTATATACTATATAATTTATTTTTACCTAAGTATTTTATTTATAACTAAAATAAATTAATATTATTTTATTTATTATTTTTATAATATATTTGTATACTTAATTTTTCCTTAACGTTAATTTTCAAGATATATTGGTAGCATGATTAAATTAGTTAGTAACTTTACTATGAACAAATCTCACGTCAACGTTCTTAACCACTTGTAACGACCAATCGGTCGTTTTACCTTCTACAACCATGTTCCCCTAAATAAGACTCCCCATATGTGCTTTTACTGTTTTATGACTTGCGAGGATTTTTAGTTCGGTATTTACAAGGGTTCGGGTTGAAATCGGAACACTTGGTTCCTTAGTTTGGCTTTAAAAGACCAAGTTTGACTTCAGTCAATATTTTTAGGGCACGACCTCGGAATTAAGATTTGACGGTTCCAATAGGTTCATATGATGATTTTGGACTTGGGCGTATGTTGGGGTCCGATTTTTGACAACCCGGGGGTGTTTCGGCGCTTAAGAGTGAAAGTTGACTAACTGAAGGTTTTAAAGTTATTTAAATTTTGTTTGGAGTATGTTTTGGAGTAATCGAGGTCCATTTGGAATTTCGAGCCTGGGAATATGTCACGACCCAAAATCTAACCATGGTCGTGATGGCGCCTATTGTGTTACAAGGCAAGCCTATTTCCCAAACTATTACTACTAAATTGATTATAAGAATTTAATAAAACATATCCGATATTTGAAATTTTCATAAACTAAATCAACTTTAAATATAATTAATATAAAGTACGGAAACGAGCCTCAAACATCAGGGTGTCACTAAGTCATGAGCGTCTAAATCTATGAACTAAGAAATAAAACTGTTTAATTGTCCAAAAGAAGAAATGACAAAAGGAATAACAAGGTCCTGCGGACACTAGCAGCTACCTTGCAGCCTACAAATATAATCGGCCTAAACGTCTCTAACTCACTTGGATTTGCACATAAAGTACAGAGTGTAATATGAGTACAATCAACTCAGTAATAACAATGCAAAGAAAATTATTTCCTTGCGCATAAATTATTTGTGTAGTAGTGACGAGCTAATCAGAAAAATATAATTATTTCCTTTCACAATTTAAAATAAACAAGTAAATTCAACAAAATCAATAAATGCTACAAAGAAAATTAACAGATAAAAATGTAGCAACAACAAAAGTAAATGTAACCTCATAGCAATGTCACTCCATCACTCATCACTCGCAATCAGCACTCAACACTCAATATACTCAACACTCTGCGCTCACTAGGGGTGTGTACAGACTCCGGAGGGGCTCCCAAAGCCCAAGCGTAAGCACGGACAACTCACGTGCCATTATATCAATACCTGAATTCGTACGGTCAACTCACGTGCTACGCGGACAACTCACGCGCTATGGTATCAATACCTTGACCTGCATGGTCAACTCACGTGTTACGCACAACTCATGCGCTATGGTATTAATATCCTCACAACCAGCCCCCCAGCCTCACTCAATCATGCACCTCACCACCATCAATAAATAAGGGGACACAACCTACATCAAGTATCACATCATATTAGTAATTACTAGAGACTAAGGTAAACATGTACTATAATTTCCATGACTGAGTACAAATAATATGAGCATGAATAAAGCCTAAGCATGATCTCTAACATGAAGGCAAACAAGTTTAACAATAAGTAACTACGTAAACACAGATGATGGCCATGAGGCCTCACGGGACGGACCAAGTCTCCATCCCTCAATGTATATACCCACACGCCCGTCACCTAGCGTGGGTATCACCTCCATACAGTCACACGATTTCAAATTCTCCGGGTTTACACCCTCAAAGCCAGAGTTAAAACTGTTACTTACCTCAACAGCGTAAAATCCTACTTCGGGATGTCTTCGTCTCTGGACTCGGTCTCCAAAAGCTCCGAATCTAACCATAATCAAAATAATACTATCAACATAGGATAACGAATCGAATTCCACAATAAAAACTACATAAATAGGCCAAAAATCCAAAATCGGCCAAAACTTGGTCCCTGGGCCCACGTCTCGAAATCAGTCAAAAATGACAAAATCAAAACCCTTGTCCTCTCCCGAGTCTAACCATATAAAATTTATTAATATCGGACTATGTTTAATCCTTCAAATCCCTACCTAAAACTCTTTAAACTCAAGTCCTAACTCTCTAAATTTCACTTTGAAATCATCAATCAAATCCAAATTAAAGTTATTTAAATTTTGTTTGGAGTATGTTTTGGAGTAATCGAGGTCCGTTTGGAATTTCGAGCCTGGGAATAGTTCAGTATGACAAAATTTTAAAATAAAATCAGTTGAGAAAAAATTAAATGTACGAATATATTATAAAAATAATAAATAAAATAATATTAAATTATTTTAGTTATAAATAAAATACCTAGGTAAAAATATATTATATACTCCATCCGTTTCAATTTATGTGAACTCATTTGACTGGGCACGGAGTTTAAGAAAAGAGGGAAGACTTTTGAACTCTTGGTGTAAAATGAGGCACATATAATTTGTGTAGCTATAAATCATTGCATAAAGGTAAATTGTTTCCAAATGGGGAAAGACGTTATTCTTTTTGGCACAGACTAAAAAGGAAATAAGTTGACATAAATTGAAACGGAGGAAGTAGTATATAATATATAAGAAATTACATAAATGTGAAGATTTATATAATATCAAGGGCATAATAGATTTTTTAAGTAAAAATATTGTAAAATCTGGTAAATGTGTCTTTTGTGATAACTAGAGCAAAGAAAAATAATTTTGTGTAATTAAAAAAAGAATAGTGACTTTTGAGTAATGAACACAAAGTTAAATGATTTTTACGTAACAAAAAAAAAAATGACTTTTAGGTAAAAACACAAAAGTTCAATGACCACAGATAAAATTAACTCTGTAGACGAAATTAAAGTGCATTCTGACTACTATTTTTCTTGGTTGTGTAATGTACTAGAAAGCTTTTGAAATAAACTCAAAACTGGAGAACGTTTGAACGATCAAAATTTTCATGACTTTGAATATCTCTACTTTTTCCCAGTTCAACCGGGGTTTCTTAATTCCTCTCTCTTAAACACAGCTGTTTACACCTAAATAAATATTAAAACAAAAAGGTAAAATAATAAAAAAGATCATACCAGCTCCAAAAGCTGTGCATGCGTTTAATAGTAGCTAATTTTGAAGCTTTTCAAAGTTATTAACTAAATACAGTAGCAATTGTTTAGGCCGTATTAGTGAAAAAGCAAAAAGATTAGCAATTTGCTGCTGTCTCTGTTCGATTAAGTTACCTAATTCAATGTACTTTGTACCAAAAAGGACTATCTTTTCTGCTACAGAAAGGAAAAGAAACCCATTACTTAAGATAGTTTCTTGTAAAATTTCACGTGTTCTCTGCTTGAAGTAGCTGTTTAGCACAAATCATATTCGTACTCTATTTTTAATATATTTATTAAAGAATGAAAAAAGGTAAAAGCCAGAAGACATATATATATATATTTGACAAGTTGTAACACCATATTTTACATTGTCAGAGTTTTTATACTAAACTAGATTATCCCATTGCAGATTATTGTACATGATCGAGTTGTGCTCCTGGATGTATGATATTTTAGTACTTTTTCCTATTTTATCTTCTTTTTTTATTCTTTTTTTTTTGGAATGGATCATTTTCTAGTGGAAATCACACTAGGTAGCTACTTCTAAACATGATGTTTCAAATATAGTCACAGTTCACAATGTAATTTAAAGATTAACAAATTTGTTCGAACTTCAGGACATGACATCATAAAGTTTAAACCTCAAAGTTCAAACTTCAGGATATCGTGTTCTAAAGTTTGATAAGTGTATCTAGAAATTCAAATTTTATGTCCTGAATTTGAAATTAGTAGTTCAGAAATTCAGGATTGAATTTCAAATTAGCAACTCAAAAATAAAGGACACTAAGTCCTGAATTTCAAATTAGCAGCTCAAAAGTTCGGTATACTTAGTCTTGAAGTTTGGATGAAATCGCTAAGCTTGAAATACATTGTAAATTGTGTGTATAGTTTAAATAGTAGACTTAAATGTGGCTATTTATGCACTAATATGGGCAATAAGACCGGCTATTATGCAAAGATCCCATAAGATAATGGCCCAACTCCGCGCTCCTATAGATATCTTAATGGGCTGACCGAACATGTTTGATAACTTTGGGCCTACAAAGATGGTCTATTATTAGATTGGAATTTTTACCTCCTATAGCAAACCTTTACACCTTATTTATTGTAAATAAATACCTTTTTTATAATTTTATTATATAGCTACCTTTCAGGTTTTATAGCAAATTATGTATTTATGGTCACTTCCTACTGTTAAGCCATTAAATACGCTATTAAATATTTCTCTCTCTTATACTTTCTATTCTCTCTCTCTCAATAACACCGGTTGTCACGACCCAAAATCCTAACTGGTCGTGAAGGCCTATCGTGGAACTAGGCAAGCCACTATCACATAACTACACATTTCTTTTAATAAAATCCCCTCAAAATCATTAATAATATTCCATAGCAAGTATAAAATTTCTCTAAGTCTTTAACAAAGCATAATATCATCTAACCGTCTAAACTATTCCCCAGAACTGGAGTCAACTGATCACGAGCATCTAAGAATAATAGTAACACTGCTAGTGTCATAAAATAATGTCTCAGGACAAAATACTAAATACTAATGAAGAAAGGAAAATGGAGAAGCTGTGGACGCTGGACAGCTACCTCGAAATCCCGAATGCTGACGCCGAAAGAACGCAAATGACTACTGCTCAGTGTCAAACAATTTAACAAGAAAGACCGAGTGTAAAATCATGATCAAAATAGTGAGAATATCAGAAAATAGCCCCCAAGGGGTTAAAACAGATCGACACTAGGCCCCAAACATGGCTTACATACCAAATATATCAAAACATAGTAATATTATTTAACATATGCTTTAAAAGCAGTTTCGCAACTCAATAGTTTCCTCAAAAGGAACATATTTCAAAATTTCCAATTCGTGCACGCCCCACACTCGTCATCCAGTGTGTGCGTCACTCCAACTCCAAAGTCTGGGGTTTCATACCCTCAGGACAGGATTTAAAGACATTACTTACCTCAGACTAGCCCGAAAAGCTACTCCGCAACACGCTTGCCTCAAATCAACTTCCGAGTGCTCCAAATCTATCAAGTTCAAATTTTTCACATCAAGATATGCTAGGGGGATGAAACCCAATAGAAAAATATCAACTTTATGCACAATTCCCGAAATTAGCAAAAACTCGACCCCCGGGCCCACATATCGGAACTCGACAAACTTTATACCAAAATGATCCTCGTCATCTCACGAGTCTGTACATATAAAGAACGCTGAAATCAGAGTCCAAATGACCCCTCAAATCACCCCTAAAAGGTCTCTTAAACTCAAGCCTTAGTTCTCTCTTTTTTCACTGATTTTTCCCAATTAAACACTAATAATTAGGTCCTTAATCACATATAATCGAGTTATGGAGCCCAAAAAACTTACCTCAATGAAGAACAATAGTTTTCCTCTTCGAAATCTCTCCAAAAGCTCTAATCCTGTTTAAAAATGGTGGAAAAGTAGGCAAGGGTCGCGGATGGGTTTTTTATATACTGCGCAGGTCTTTACACACTGCGATCGCGACAATAGGCACGCGATCGCGAAGAAAAAAATAGCTGCCCCAAAATTTAATACTACGCGATCGCAACATTAGTCAGGCGATAGCGATTCACCCTGGCCCAAACTCAAGCGATCACAACCATGATCACGCGATCGCGATGCACCATCGGCTACTCCCTCACGCACCCAATTACTCTACGCGGTCGCACCAGGGATCACACGACCGCAGTGACCAAGGCCGCTCAACTTACGCGATCGCACCCCTATCACTGCGATCGCGATGCACAATTCCCGCCTGGCCTCAACCTACCCTATGTGATCGCGGACTAATCCTCGCGATCGCAGTGAAGAATTCACTACTTCTGGACACGAGAAAACCAACAATTATTCAAAGACCAAAAGTGCTCGTTTGAGCATCCGAAATACACCCGAGGCCCTCGAAACCTCAACCAAACTTACCAACATATCCCATATCATCATTCAAACTTATTCGAGCCTTCGAAACACTAAAAACAACGCAAAAACACCAAAATCACATCGAATTCAAGCCTATGAACTTTGAAATTTCTAAATTCCACCAACGATGCCGAAACCAACCAAAACATATCCGATTGACCTGAAATTTTGCACACATATCCAAAATGACATTACCAACCTGTTTCAACTTCCGGAACTCCATTCCGACCCTGATAGCCTATTTTTCACTGCCGACCGGAAATCACCAAAAACTAACTTTCGTGAATTAAAGCTTAATTCTACACCGAACATCACAAAAATATTTCGAACACACTCCTAAGTCCCAAATCACCTAACGAAGCTATCCGAGCCAATAAATACGCATTCTGAGATCGTTTACCAATAAGTCAACCCCCAGTTAACTTTTCCAACTATAAAGCTACTTTTAGAGACTAAGTGCCTCAATTCTCACTACAACCATTCTGAACCCGAGCCAACCGGATTCAATACATCATAAACAGTATAACCAACCTATGACAAGGAAAAACAGTAATAGTAATGCAGATTCTACGGAACGAACGACCAGGTCGTTACATCGGTATTGTATACAATTTTGTTGAACCCACGTTCTCTGTCCATTATCTCTCTCCCAACCCAGTATATTCCTCACGTACACAACCTCCATTATCAACTGATTCATCTCCATTCTCTCTCTCAATTTTCAAAATTGATTGCTCAAAAAAGTTGTGGTAAGTGTTAAACTTGTTAGATTTTCGCTGGCACTTGTATTCTTCTGTGTATCTGTATTATGTTTTTTAGAAACAATCACCATTGTTATGCTTTTACAGAAAACTCGGATTTTCTTCTCTAATGGCTGATTCAACTCCTTACAAGAGGGTTATTCGAGGTATACCGACCAAAGAACTCAATTTCGAAGCGCAATCTTTCGATTTGCAAATCACTCAAGTGGAACATGTATTTGCAGTTCAACAGCAAATACAATTGCGGAAAAGAGAACAAAAATACGCAATGACACATCGAAACAAGCCCAATTTGAGAAATTTATGAAAGAATCAACACTTCATGATGCGGAAAAGAGAAGGAAGCTCATGGATGACGATTCAAGGGTTAAGGGAAAAGAGGTCGATACAGGAATTAGCTCGGAAACACTGAGCGAAAAGGTAACAGTAGATGTATTTATATGTAATTTAGTCGTAATACAACGACTATTACCATATACACTATTTCTCTATTATGTGTATTTTAATGTATTTATATGTATTCAATAATTCCAACACTGATAAATACTTATTACAATGACTTTCACTGTTTGTTTTTAGATGTATTTAGATGTATTTGGATGTATTTAGATGACGTTCGCTGTTGTACTTATGAATGTGTTATGTATTTCAAATACATGTATTCATTTGTATTTCCAATCATTTATTTTATCTTTTTAATTTTTGTTGTATGCAGAAAAAATTAAACTTTTTGTTAAACACTCGCCTGTTGTATCACCACATATCAGTTCCTACACTAACACATACATAGTCTCCGGCCTCAAAGAGAAGCTTACACCAGAGCAGTACAAGTTTTTTTGTGATACTTGTTTTGGAAGTTTCATCGAAATAAAGCACTGTGAGGTTCAACATCAATTGTTCATGTGCTTCATGGTTCTGCAGCTGGAAGAAAGCTATGATGATTCATTTTCATTATATGTGAACGGTACAAAATTATGCTTCTCAATTAGGGAGTATGCGGTAGTTACTGGTCTCAATTGTGTTAGTGACGCTGAAGATTTTCGGTTTAACACAAACAAGCCTAATAAGATTGTGGAAACATACTTTGGCGGCGTAAAGAATGTCAAGAAGAAAAATTTGGTGAAGTGTTTTGATGACAAAAATTGGTGTTATGATAAAGATGAGGATGCTATTAAGATAGCTTTGTTTATTTCATTCATATTTTCATATTATCCTCCGAGAAGAGCTGCACAACCATCCCAAAACTATATTTTGACTTGGTCGAGAGCGAAAGATATTCTAATTATCCATGGGGTAAGGATGCATTCCAGGCCCTTGTCAGATCTATTAGCAAGAAGATGGATTCTCAGAAGAAGTACTACAGGATAACTGGGAGGCCTCTTGCTATGCAAGTATGATTTTATGGTGTTGTTCAAAGGTTGACCCCAAAATTGCACTCTAGTTGATAACCAGATGTCCAGAATACTCAATTGGAAATCGATAGTCAACCATCCAACTTATTACTTGATGAAAAGCATGTTCAGCGACCAAGGAAACATGGTAAGTTACTATATTTAATTGTTTGTTATTTTAGAATAAATATATTTCTATTAGTAAAAACATTTTTTAAATTTTTAATCAAATACAATTAAATACATGACACAATAATGAAATTAAAAATTAAATACAGTTGCATACATCATACAACTGTATCACAAGTTTCCTTTTTTAGGGGAATACATTACAATATATAATACTATTTTCAACTCACATTGAGTGCGTTCCTGTTTTAGATAAAATACAGCAACATTCAACCAACCGCTACAGAGCTTGTTGTTATTCAAGTTCCTCTGGATGACGTTGATGTAGAGAAAAGTCCTATTCCGTCAGACAACAATGGTGATAATTCTGAGGACTTTAGTCCAACACCGCCTCTTCAACCTAAGAAAAAACCTGATGCAAGATTTGGTCCATCTTCATCACCGCCCCACAAAAAGCGGAAACAACAGTTAAGTGATCCCTCAACTGCAGATAGTGCAATTCCACATGTGTTTGCAATACCTCAAACCAAGTTTTCTCCTACTGATAATATTGAATTCAAGAAAACTGTATTGAGTTCTAAGTTGGCAGATTCTAAATATGATGATTTGAATGCTTTGTGGCAGGATCTAAATTTATTCAGGGATTATTAAGTATTATTAAAACACATTCAAATTTACCGTTAATGTATTAACTTTCATATATGTTTCTAACCCATCTATAATTATTTTTGTATTTATTAGGTGATGAGCGAGTTCACTTCTTTGCGAACATTGATCAACAAAAAATTCAAAAAATTCTTTGAAAATGCAAAAGCCAATCAGAATATAGAAAGGGTTTACCAAAGAAAAAAAAAATACTGGGAGACATGATGGTGGTATTCAAATGTCAACCGATGCCATCTTGCATAATAATCCCAAATGGTAAACACAACATGATATACATGTTGAGAAGAATTCAGAGGTTAACATTTTTTAACCGATGCCATCTTGAATACAGTATTGTATATATATCAAAACATGTTACATAATACACTTATATACATATTCATATAGTATCACATGTTTCATGATTTAAAAAATACATGTTGCAATACATTATTCAGAATACTTTCAAATACATGAAAATACATTAACAGAATCATCATCTATACGCCTACTATGAAAATGTGAAAATTTCATTGTTTTTTTCTAAAGAGACAAATACATTCTTGTAAAACACGTGCTATATTAATATAATATATTGGGTATTATAAGGTTATGGAAAGGAAGCTGAATACCGACAGTCTTGCAGATGAACCCCCACAATCTAATGAGGTAAATCATGTATGTTGTGACACATTAGCTGCATCTACTGATGTTAATCCTGTATGTGGTGAAGTAAGAAATGAAGAGACTACTCCACCCGAGATGTCGTTTGTCAAACCACCTAAAACTGACGGGGATGTATCCAAAGAAATACATGTATCACAATTTGAGCTGGCGGATGAGTACCTTCCAAGTCAAATTCCATACACTAGAATTGTGATACATCAAGCATCAAAAGTTGTTGATTCAACCCCTTTACCCTCTCATAGGACTCGACGTCCAAGTCGATGGTATTCTTAGCCTTACGAGTCAATTTTTGACTCGGCCGGTTAGTAAATACATATACAAAAACTATGTTTTATGAAGTTTTGATATATTTCCTCACGATAACTATAATTAAATGTAGCTACTAATGACGACGATGAACTACAGGTACCTCGGTAAAGTTGATTTCCATATATGACAAGAAACACCCCTTTGAAGAATATTTAATATCGGGGCCACATCATACGCTAGTCATTCAAGAAATTGAGAAATGAGTTCGTGATGGTCTTTCGGCTAAAACATGATCAAAAGTGAGCTAAACTCATCATTCTACAATGTATGATTTTTTTCAATTATTATATGAATGTAATATTTTTTCCCAAATCATTGTAGAAAGAATAAAGAAGACCATTAAGAGAAACACAAGTCAACACTGCCTATACCGTTGGATTTTGGAGTTCATGAAGTCACTTCAAAAAATTGATTTTACCTTCTCTCCTTTGACAGTCAACTATGGAATGACGATATAAGTCACTTTCAGTTTATTTCATTTTTGATACATGTTTTCCAATTCATTGTGTTTCACTGCTTTGTTATTCTAATATAAGGTCAGTATTCATGTATCTGAACACAATTTATTCATATGTATTCGATATTAGCAGAAATACATTGACATAGAGTATTTAATGTATGTTAGTGTATTCTATGCTCTCATTGAATTCACTGTATTCTGATGTATGCACTATAATCAACGATAACATTTTAGCCCAAACTTCATTGTTTTTCAGTGTTATTTGTATCAATTTGTTGTATGTAGTATGTATTTTAACAGTATGTATTAACCTGTATGCATAGTTAAACAAGTACATGTATTCAGCATTTACTAACATTATTTATTCAATTTTATATACATCATATTGATGTTATATTCTACTACCCGAGGAAGAATGACAAGTACAACTGTACCACCAACTTCAAATATACAATTGTTGATTGTATATTCAAGACAAGAGTTGCCGAAATATTCAACAAGAATAATGATACAGATAGTAATGCAAGTGTAGCTGTCACGAACCCAAATCTTAACAAGTCGTGATGGCGCCTATCGTGGAACTAGGCTAGTCAACCATCACATAACTACACAATTGTTTAACCGAATGTCTCAAAATCAGTAATAATATTCAAGAAAGTATAAAATTTACTATGTCTTTAAGCAAGCATAATGAAAACTAAAAGTCTAAACAAATCCCCCAGGACTGGAGTCAACCGATCACGAGCATCTAAGAATAAAAACTAACTCTGCTAATGTCATAAACAATGTTTAGGAATAAAATACTAATACTAATAAAGGAAGGAAAATGGAGAAGCTGTGGACGCTGGACAGCTACCTCGAACTCCAAAAAGCGGACGCCGAACGGTCACAGATAACTACTGCTCAGAACCAGTACCTGGATCTGCACAAAGGGGTACATGGAGTAATGATGAGTACGCCAACTCAGTAGTAACGAAAATAAATCAAGTCTGAAGATAAAAAACACACAGCCATAAAACACCAATCCACAAATAGTAAAATCCTGAGTTGCAATAAAGTATACATTTAGTACATATGTTTGAAAATCAATTTCCGTAAAAATCCTTTGAACAAGTATATTTTCCAATGTTTCTCAGTAAAACTCTCCAAAAATATTAGTATGACAGATGAAATGAATCATAATCAAAAGCTCAGCAAAATATCATTTTAAACCGCCCCTCGGGCAAAATCATCACTCATAATCAATCCCTTAGCACCTCACCATCACTCAATAACAGTCACTCAGCACCTCACAATCACTCAGCATCAGCCCCTGAGGCAACCTCACTGTCATTCACGCCTCCCAATCACTCATCACTCGGCACGCGGCACTCGCATTCAGTAGGTACCTGCGCTCACTAGGGGTGTGTACAGACTCCGAAGGGGCTCCTTCAGCCCAAGCGCTATAAACAAGTCAAATCATGGCATCAATCACTCTCAGGCACTCGGCCTCTCTCATATCATAACATCCTCACAATATTGGCCATCGGCCTCACTCAGTCAGACACTCTCAACATGCCACTCAGGCCATAAATAAACGGGGTTCTCGACCCAAAATAATATTTCATTTCAAGAAGTAATATCATCAAATATGAGTGTCAACAATTTCACAAGAAAGGCTGAGTGTAAAATCATAGTTTCTAAGTGAGGAATATCAGTAAATATCCCCCAAGGGGTTAAAACAGATCGGTACTAGGCCCCAAACATGGCTTACATCCCAAATATATCAAAACATAGTAATACTATAAAACATATGCTTTAAAAGCAGTTTCGCAACTCAATAGTTGCCTAAAAAGGAACATATTTCAAAATTTCCAATTCGTGCACGCCCCACACTCGTCATCCAGTGTGTGCGTCACTCCAAAACCGTGAAAGGATGTAGAGTCCGGGGTTTCATACCCTTAGGACAGGATTTAAAGACATTACTTACCTCAAACTAGCCCAAGTCTATCAATTTTAGATTCATTACATCAAAATATGCTAAGGGAATGAAACCCAATCGAGAAATATCAACTTTATGCACAAAATCCGAAAGACTTTATACCAAAACGATCCTTATCATCTCACGAGTTCGTACATATAAAGAACTATTAAATCGGAGTCCGTTGGACCCCTCAAATCGCCCCTTAAAGGTCTCTTAAACTGAAGCCCTAGTTTCACCTTTTTCTATTGATTTTTCCCAATTAAACATTGTTAATTTGGTCTTTAATCACATATAATCTAGTTATTGGGTCCAAAATCCTTACCTGAATGAAAAACAATCATTTTCCATCTTTAAAATTGCTCCAAAAGCTCTAATCTCGTTCAAAAATGAAAGAAAACTCGGATTGCTCGTTATATATACACTGTCCAGAATTTTCGCGGTACTGCAACAACTTTTCTTCTAGTCTAAATTGATCCGTTAACCTTCCGAAATCCACCCGAGGCCCTCGGGACCTTAACAAAATACACCAAAGGTTCCTAAAACATCATACGAAATTAGTCGAAACCTCAAATCACATCAAATAATACTAAAACCGTGAATCACTCCCCAATTCTAGCTTAATGAAACTAAGAACGTCCAACCTCTATATTCGATGCAAAAACCTATCAAATCAAATCCGATTGACCTCAAATTTTGCACACAAGTCATAAATGAGATAACGAAGCTATGAAAATTTTCAGAACTGGATTCCGACCCTGATATCAAAAATTCAACCCCCGGTCAAACTTCCAAACTTAAATTTCTTATTTTTGCCATTTCAAGCCTAATATAGCTACGGACTTCGAAATAAATATCCGGACACACGCCTAAGCCCAAAATCACCATACAGAGCTATTGTAATCATCAAAATTCCATTCCGAGGTCGTTTTCTCAAAAGTCAAATCTCCGGTCAAATTTAAGAAATCTTTAGCCTTAGATTTATAGATTCCGTTAATTGGCGATAATTTGAGTTAGGGACCTCCGAATTTGATTTCGGGCATATCACCAAGTCTGAAATCACGATACGAAACTACCGGAATGGTTAAAACTCGTATCCGGGTTC
The DNA here is from genome assembly GCA_005239495.1 of Nicotiana undulata. Lineage (NCBI taxonomy): Eukaryota > Viridiplantae > Streptophyta > Magnoliopsida > Solanales > Solanaceae > Nicotiana > Nicotiana undulata. The sequence continues at coordinate 116,372 of ML295265.1, forward strand.
GTTTGCTTAAAATGTTGACCGAAGTCAATTCAGTTGAGTTTTAAAGCTCTAATTCACCTTTTAATCCATTTTTCACATAAAAACCTTCCGGAAAATTATACGGACTACGCACGCAAGTCGAGGAATTATTGATAGCGTTTTTTCAAGGTCTTAAAACATCGAGATAATGTTTAATTTAAAGATGACATTTTGGGTCATCACATTCTCCACCTCTAAAACAAACGTTCGTCCTCGAACGTACTAAGAATTATTCTCAGGTTACCAAATTGATGATTTTACTTTTACACAAATATTCGCGGTTGATCGCACATTACCGCATTCGACATAAGTCTGACAACACCATTTCAATTGAGATCATTTCCTTTATCCATATTTGCAAGCTTTAAGATCAATTTTCTTACACTCCAATCATTTCCAGAAAGGTCTGATTTTCACGTTAACACACGATATTAGTCTCGACTGGCTGTAGCAACTCGTGCCTACGCACCCATCAACTACGAGTTGTTACATTCTCCCCCACTTAGGGCGATTCATCCTCAAATGAGAAGTAGAGTCCGCCGTCAAACACATAATGTAACTTATCTCTTTCTTTGCACATCTCAATATCCCAAATTTTATTCTAACTCCTAAATTTTTCAGAAATTTTGGCAAAATCTCCCCTTGTAATTGGGCCTATCCACATGTCAGAGTATCACCAAAACAACTCCTAACAACACGTCCACAACCCAACAAAGCACCACAAAGTATATCAATAAAACTAAATCACCGCATTACAAGCACGACATCATCACAATGATATCTTGACATGAAACGCATCGTATGTATGACCATAACCACATCTCTAGTCTTAATAGTTGTTCATAATAGATTACATCATCGCCAATTAACCTCATGTTACCAAAATCTTGTTTCAAACCTCCAGTTTACTAACAACGAGGCATGAAGATCTCATAATTACTTTCCCGAATTAACGATTAACAATTTACATCCCCTGGGCACTCACCTCGTAGGCTAAAACTCAATAATTACAATACAAATCTGGCAAATTGTACAAAAAGATATTTATACAAGAATTTTCAAATAAGTTTAATAGGCATGACTCCCTATAAGTACCATAGTACAAATTTTAATTTCACAAAGGGAGCATTTAAACACATTTAATTTTTTTTTCCACCAAAAGGACCTCGTCCTTATATAACATCTACCGCAGCTTGTAGCCCGGTTTAAATATTTCACATTATATTAAAATGTGAGGATATCATCCTCGTTTCTGAATCACAAGTATTATGCACAGCGTGCCAATCGAAATATTTCATTTTCTTCTTTCAAATATTTTTCGTTTAACAAAATCATAACATATAATGATAGACATAGCCATCTCCATCGAATCTCCCAACATGAGTATTCACATCAGCAGATTTCAGAATTACAAAGCTCACTCATAAGTGGAGCACAATAGGAGGACTTGCCTCGATACTCAGAACCGAATCAAGTTAAGAAAATTGTTACTTTATAAAAATTCGAGACCGTACTTGTAACGACACCATCTGGTGTTGCGACCTCAGCCATACCATAGAAAATATATCAACAGGATGGGTCTCCACCTCTAGGAGTCTCACCTCTATCTCTAACTTTATGACCCATACCTCTGGCTGGTCATGTAAGTGGAGTAGTAACTGCAATAGGGCACGTAGACTGAGTGCTTTTATAAAATATGTTTCACCCAAGTCTAGGACAATTTTTCAATGATGTGCCTAGTACTACCACATTCATAACAATCCCTTTGAGGGTTCCTCTGCTCATACTGAGTCTATGCTCGATAACTGGAAGGACAATTATACGAACCTCGTGTCGATAGTGTATTAAAATAACTTACTGGAGCACCCCGAGTAATCAGATATATTGGCTGGGCTGGCCGGCTGCTCGAGACCTATCATAATGATTTGTAGTTGTAGAGTAGAATTCGCTGAATCCTTTAAAACCTCGAGACCTCTTGGTCTCCTTAGCTTCCTCTTTTCCTCATCCTGAACACATTCTAACATTTTGGCAATTTCTACCACTAGCCGAGATGAAGCATCAACCTGTAGCTTCCTGAGTTGTACAAAATTCCAATATCATAATTGAGTCCTTTAATGAGTCTGTGGACTCGCTCTCTGCTGTAGGAACCAAAGTAGGAGTATGACGGCCAACTTATTGAACCTGATGACATATTCTGACACAGTCATGGTGACCTGACACAACCGTTCAGATCCCATATGCCACATATTACAGAGAATCTGGGAGACAAACTCCTTCAAAAATATTTTTGAGAACTGAGCTGAGTAGGTGGTGTTGCAGTGGCTACTCTGCCCTCTTCATAGGCTTGCCACAAACACCGACGGCTAATTTCTTCTTTTGCTATGTTAACTCAACATTGCTGAGTTAACCTATTTATTCATATACTCTTCGATTCTTCTTTGGGGTAAATCTTTCCCCTAATTATGCACAACGATCACAAAAGTGTAGCTCCATCAAGATAAATCTTGGCACGAACTACATAGTCCAGAAGATCGTCAACCACTGTACTTCCTCTGAAGCACCCCAAAATCTGGAACCTTGACTTCCACATTGAGCAGACCTTCTGTAAATTTAAAGTTGTTTTTTTCTCCTTTGATACTGAAGTATTGGATTATTAAGGAGGCAGACATACCGCAAGTCCCAACCTTATCCCCTGCATGTCTCAGGCCTTAAATATGTATGAATTATTGGGGAGCCTTTCAGTACCATATATATATATATATATATATATACATTTCAGGTCAAAAATTAAATAACATATGACCATTCGATCCATTCATTGATAGTAGACATCCCCATTTGGCGCGAAGTCATGGGTCACAATGTCCAATAATCCACAATGTTGACCTTTGTAACTCATATAAATCAACCATATGCCAAGGTCCGTTGAACCCCTACATGATTCACTGGGTGATCTTCTCAATACGTCCGCATAGACAGAACCATAACGGGTCTAGTAAACACATAATCTTTCCACCACCTCTTGGCAGAACTCGTCATCTGAAACGCAGTAAAATCAACCCCTATTGCTTTCAACTATTCCCTTGTTCTGCAATACTTCATAGCAGTGGTTCAGAAAATCATGTGGGTCCTCAGAAGGTGTACCACTAAAATGGACTGGCAATAGCTTGGTAAACTTTTCCAATCTCACCAAAGCCTCAAAAGACAAGGTAGGCCTGTCATCGTCCTGTGCCTAAATAACTGGTTGAGCTGCCCCAACTGGATGAGATTAAGTTAAATCCTTCATAAGCTCATGCAACACAACCCATCTAATTCCTCAAACCATTTGCAAATTACGCATTCACCCTCGTAACAGTCAATCTAACTCTTATACGCGATCCAAACTCAAGCTGCAGCACATGTAATTCACTGGTAAAAGAGGACTCGCTACAAACAACATAGGGTTCGCAAAAACCTCGACACACCCCATAAGAGATAACCCATCTGCTTAGCCTCAATTAGTATCTCTCTACATTCTTCCATAATCATAATATTACGCAATCACTTAATCTTCTTGAGTCTGAACTCATATCACCATGTGAAATCTCCTTCACTTACCAACTAGACAACGTGAAAAGATCTTTCAACACACCGACAACTCGGGGCTATGCATCAAATCACGATGGAAATCAAGCACCAAATAGTTCTTTCTATTCTCAAGTAGACCCTTCCCGTCACATTCAAATCATATGAACACACCTCGCAGTCACATCATACTCGTCACGTGGCTATTTAACCTCTCATTGAGCCATAATTTCCACTCATAGGGATACTACTGATGCATAAGTCCAAACAAAAAAGTTCTCACATCCGAAACTACTGAGCTTAAGCTGCAGTCTAACTCCGGCCTCAAGTCCTCCAGACTGGCCCACCAACAAAACACAGGATACTCATCTCGAACCTCGTTCATGGAATCACAAGCTAGCGATACACAACCGATGCTGAGCGCTCATGTGCGCATTCGAATACATGAAAGGAATTCTGTCACGACCCAAATTTCCACCCTTTAGGCCGTGACTGCGCCTAACGTTAAAACCGCTAGGCCATCCAACGTATGACTTGCAATAGCAATTTAAATCCATTTAATAAGAAATAAAACGCTAACCTTTCAACTTTAACTAAATCAACCATATACTGGGATAATAGTGGGAAACCGTTTAACCGTACATCAATAACATACTTTTTCCAACAATAATCTTTCCAACATCAAAAATAAAAAAAATAAAACTTGAATGCGGAAAGGAAGAACATAACAATCATGAAATAACGTAAACTCCCAAAACCGGGNATGACTTGCAATAGCAATTTAAATCCATTTAATAAGAAATAAAACGCTAACCTTTCAACTTTAACTAAATCAACCATATACTAGGATAATAGTGGGAAACCGTTTAACCGTACATCAAGAACATACTTTTCCCAACAATAATCTTTCCAACATCGAAAATAAAAATAACAAAACTTGAATGCAGAAAGGAAGAACATAACAATCATGAAATAACGTAAACTCCCAAAACCGGGGTGTCACAATCCCACGGACTAACTACTAGAATACTAAATACAAGTCTGGAATAAAAGTACAACACTGTCTTGGAAATAAAGGAGAAAGACAATGNATCAGTACAACCGACCCCATGTACTGAGTAAGTGCCAAGCCTAACCCCGGCCGAAGTAGTGACGAGGCTAGACTTAGCATAATACGATCACCTGTCCTAGTCTAAGCAGATATATGTACAAGAATTAACCGATAATGAAACAAAACAAGTATGATCAAATAGAAGAGATATGGGAAACAAATAGGGGAATAATATTAACGGGGCAGCAATAATATCGGAAATTAAACGATAAAATAAGATATGTGTACAAGCTGGGGATACAGGAAAAAAACAACATCTAATTCGCAACGGTACCGTGAGAATGCAGCTGGAAAGTAAAAACAAAAACCGAAGAAACAGTTATCAGTATACGGGAATCAATCAAATAACAGAGCACGGCATGTCCCCTCGTGCGTGATCTCAAGTATCAAATCGGCACGGCATGTCCCCTCGTGCATATATCGCAATATCACAACACGG